>JAJKFI010015457.1:0-23497 GCA_029204185.1 Lerista edwardsae
TATTATTATTATTATTATTATTATTATTATTATTATTATTATTATTATTGTGCTGCCAAAAAATACCCCTCCCTGTTCTTTTGTGTTCAGCCAGAGATCTCAGCCCATTTTCTAGTACAATACTAATATAATTTTTTTGGTGTTTGAAGTGTTGCTTTAAAAAAATCTTTAAAAACCATTTGTCTTGAAGTTTTCTGCTTCCTTGGAGAAATAAAAGAAAGTGTAACAATTATTTTACTATACTTCAAACACTCATACACTTTGAGATTATCCAATAAACACTACGCTGGCAAGCGCCAGATTTTTCTTCATGCAGAATTTAAAAGTTAATTAAAAAGATCCACTGGTTCTGTTCCAGCAGAGGAACTCAAGCTGGGAATGAAAATATGAAATATTTCAGGGCCTTTTTTATAACTCCGTGCAAAACAATGTGGCTCATCTGGTATAACATAAACTGACTGCCAGTACATATTAGAATGCTAGGTACAACAATAGAATGCTGCCCTATCCATAGCAGACATCCATATTAGTCAGGCTAGTTGTTAAGATCAGGGCCATTCATTTATTCCTATCCCCATGTGTTTTGGTAGTGAAATGGAGCTACAATCATTGGCCACACACCCTGGCAGCATGACACACATTGGCCTGACATCCATGCATTGGATATTAGAAACAGGGCCTTCTCAGCAGTGGCACCAACCTTATGAAATTCCCTCCCTCTCAATTCACAAATCACTCCGTTCTTAGAAGATTTATGATGGGGCCTAAAGACATTTCTTTTCAGACTAACCTTCTGAGTTCATTGCTTTAATACTGAACTTCTGTGGGTTGTATGTGAATATTTCCATGCTGCTTAGATTTGATAGGCTTTGCCCTTTCTTAAGGGATGACTGCTGCTGGTTTTATGTTTTATTGTACAATTTTAAGGATGTTTTAATGTTTTATTGTAAATTATAGTTTTAAATAGGATTTTATGACTCCGTAAACTGCTTTGAGTGCCCTTTGGGGAGAAAAGTAGGGCACTAAATAAAAAATAAGTACATACATAAAAAGAAGCTGTGCATGCATGTGTGCATAGCATTGATTGATTGATTGATTGATTGATTGATTGGATTTCTACCCCACCTTTCTGCCCCATATTGGGGCATCCAAGGAGGCTCACAATATTAAAATTATAAACATTAAAATCACAAGAAACGATTAAAAAATAGGATAAACAATTAGCATCCCGTCACAGTTATCACATGTGCTTTGTGCTCTAACACTTTCACATTTTACCGAGACACACACAGTAAGGGCTCAGTCCTGAGCCTGATGTTGCCGACGGTACACTCACACTGTTGGCTCCGAGTGTCATACTGTTGGCTTTCTGTGCCGTAAAGTAGGGGGTGCCAGCGCTGGGTCAGCGCCAGTTGGCACTGGGTCTCAGTACCAGGAGGACAGAGGGTGCTCCGTACCACTGGCCAGCAGTAAATATTATTGGGGTGGGAGGAATGGGTGAGTGGAGGGAGGGAAGGATTGAGCCCACGAGGGGATGGGGATGGCAGCAGCCTCTGCCGCCAGATCCTAACCCCCTTCTCAAGGTGGGCACAGAGCCAAGGGTCTCCATTGATGCCACAGTGGCATTACCCAGGATAAGGGAGCAAATGTTCCCTTACCCCGAGGAGACCCGGCAGTAGCCTCAGCAGCCTCAAGATCCAGTGGTTGTCATTTTAGTCCTGCAGCAGCCCTGGGCACTGCCATCTTCAGGACTGGGCCATTAGGCACCTTCGACTGATGAATGTGATGAATCTGAATCCCAACCAGGTATCAGAGAAAAAGGGAGCCTGAGCCTGAATGTAATTGAAGCATATACACAGTTTACTGAGGGGGTTATTTAAATAGCTGGGAGGGTGGAGAAGCATTTAAATCAACACAGTAGTAATAATGGAAATTGACTAGCAAAACTGATGCTGCCCTGCAGCTAGAAGGAGGCAGATGGAGGCAATTAGTGATGCTAGTTGATTCAGCACATATGCTCCTTAACCCAGCACATACGCAGAGTGCTGGATTTCCCAGGAATCTGAGGGGTTCTTGGAGTATAATAAGTTCCAAGACAGGTAGGAGAATTGAGGAATAAAGGAAATGGATAGATAGGGGCAGAGAAAAAGGAAGAGCTGATGATCTCGCTGAGGGGTTCTTGGGCCTCTGTGCAAGTGAGCCCCTGAAATACCAGGGGAAGGAGTCTTAGGGAAGCTGAGCAGATAGTATCTACAAGGTGATTAAAGCAAGGGCGTGTATTGGAAAAGGCAGGAGCCACCCCGAGGATAGGGAGTGGTATCAGCAAAGGCCCCTTGTCCCAGATAAACCAGGGATTATAGGGTTAATCCTGGAAGGTATTTGCAAGCCACGCACAGGTGCAGATGGGCATGGCTGATGAATTAAAACCTGCCCACTGATTGGCCTCAGTATATTGGCCTAGGTATAAATCTAGGATGGGACCTGGGAAGGGAGTTGTATACGTATTGGAGGATGGTACCTTGGTAAGGTGCTGGAAGAGGGCACCAGGTGGGTGCTGTTTGGCTTACTAAAGGAAGGGTGGATTAGCACCAGGCAGGTGCTGGAGGAGAAGCACCAGGCAGGTGCTGGTTGGATGGATTGCTGGCCTGAAGGACTGGATGGATGGATGGACTGACTGGCTAAGGTAAGCTCATTGTGGGGACTGATTGTGGGAAACAGTTGTTTGGCTGCCATGCCCCTGGAGCCACCAGCTGGAGGAGGCAGTTTGACTGCCTATTGTTTGGTGGTGGGGTTTGTTTGGAGCTAAGCCAGTGATGAGGGCAGTCTGGAGGAGGCTGACCAGCCAGTGATCCCAAACAAAAGCTGCTGAAAGCGAGGAGGCCCAGTGGGTGACTGACTCCCTCCTTCTTGCCTATCTCTGAGGCTGCTCTGTGGGGAAACTAGTTAGCCTAATGTGGGCATTGAGGTCCTTGGGGAGGCCTGGAAGGGAGATTTAAAGGAACACTTGTCTTTCCTAACTTTAAGTTCTCTGTTACAGGATGGGATTTGGCGGAACAGGGGGACAAGAGCATGCTTGCTTGTCAGTCATCAGCCTTGCTAATCATCATGTATGTTGTCAACACTGCTTATTCACATGCACACGTGTGTCCTACATGTGTTCGCACACATACAAATTCAGCAGTGTGACAGTTTTGGATCGTTGTGGTGGATGAGCGGTGCGAACAACCTCAAAGTCCTCAAAATTAGGTTGACAACCACAAGACAGAGCTTTTTCAAAGGAGAGGGTGTCCATAGCAGTATAAGATCTAAAGGTATGAGGCTGACAGTTATACCCACGAGAACAAAAGAAGTCTGGAGCTGATTAGCCAAAAATGGCTGCAATGATTGTTCTACAGTCTAAGAACAATGAACTTGATAAAAACAGAGATGAGTTTCAGGACTCATTCCTGATTGATTGATTGATTGATTGATTGATTGATTGATTGATTGATTGTCCATGAGAGATAATATTTCTAGTCATTGGTATGTGCACAGTTCAGTATACAAAGGATGATTATATAGTCACTTATAAGAACTGGGTTTATACCCCTCAGTATGGGCCTTTTGTAGCTTGAGATATAAACTCACTTCTTTTTTTTTGTTAATTATTGTCTTCAAGATTCTGGATTATGACCTCAATGCCCCTAGTTTGTTCTCTGGGCAGTTGTCACCATAAATGAAACCCAAAACTGCTTCAAGGAGGGTTTTGTTGGTGAACCAGAACAGAACCTGGACCTAACATCACTGGCTTGGAACTGAGTCCCTAAACACAAATGGGGGCACCCAGGTCCAAATAACTGGTTAAATAATCAGGCTCTCAGCTTGCAGTTGTATGATTGATGTTTTGTATTTCTGCTTTGTCTCTTCTTGTGTGAATTTTTGCAATGAAGTTTTGATCCTCATTGTGGACTAGGACCATATCTAGTTGGTCTTGAACCAAATCAAAATGGAGAAAAAGAAATTCTAATGAAACTGAATCAAAGTTGAAGCCACCTTTTTAATGGCTTGGAGGATGGACCATCCATGAGGCCAACTGAGGGAGTTGCCACAGGTGGCAGATTGGTGGATGGCATCCTCTGACCAACTATCCATTTCCATTACGCCTACACCTCCAAGAAAAAGAAAAGGAGAATGGAGCAGAAGAAGTGCGCAGGAGAGGAGGGTGGTGGAATTGAATGTTGCTCTTGTTCAACACTCCCCTCTCTTCTGCAGTTCCCACTTCTGCTCCATTCCCTCTATGATTTTCACCTCTAGGGTGTGTGGCTTGAGAAACAGCAGTTGGCACCTGCTTAGTGATGGGGGCAGCATGTGATGTGCCACCTTAGTTGCTAAGAGGTCTTGGATTGGCCGTGATGGCTCAGCTCAATGGTTCAAGTCATCTCCCACGGTTGCATGTAGTCTAGTGACGACAGAAAAGATTAATAGTCAGTAGGATCATGAGCCTCTGGAAGTAGAAATATGTATCCTTCTGCTTCCAGGACCAAAATACTGATTAAAGAGAGGATAGCTTTAATAGGTTTCAGTTGGGCACATGGTGATGCATCACTTGCTAGACAAGCAGGGTCATGTTTGTCTCTTCAACAGAGAGCTGAAGGTCACACCAGTTCAATATTCTGATATGAATCTTCCATGGGTCAGTCTCCCAGGAAAAGAAATTGCAGTCCTTGAAGCAATCTGGACCCAGACATAAGCAGCAATCATATAGCCATCATCATCCTGGCAATTTAAGAATAGATCCTTAGATCATTTGCTGGGAAAGATGCAGCTATATCTGTGTATACTTAAATAAGGTTTTGGTGTCTCTCAGACTCAAGAGAAGGGAATAGCTATTATCATGGAAGGCCTTTTGGAAAAGGGAGGCCTTTTCAGTATACTCAGCAAACATGTACATCATTCAGCCTCTGTGAGGTTATGTAGAGCTTCCTCTGATCCACACAGGAAGGTTGAAGGCTGTCCTATCCCCATAAGGACTGAATTTAAGACATGAATATAAGGATATGGAGGCAATAAAGGGATTTTGTCAGCTGTAATTTTATTCGGGAGGTGTTTTTTTTTCAGCTTTCTCCACATCAATTTCCTGTTTCTTCATATCTCTTTTATTGACAGAGTTCATTATCTTCTATTGTTCTCATTGGGTGAGACTTAATACCCATCAAATGGCCAGGAGATGAAATATATCATATATGAAGCTTGTGCCTGTCATAAAAGCTCAAATTTTATTTCATGTATTAGTCTCTGGCCACCAATAGCCCTCCCTACAGCTCTCGCTTTGCTACTTTAACAGTTAGCATTTAATTAGCAAAGCAGTCCTATGAATGCCAGCTCAGAAGTAAATCTCATTGGGTTCAATGGCGCCTGAGCCCAGGAAAGAGTGTAGAGAGTTACAGCTGGGCAGTGCCATCCAAACTAAGGGCCTGATCCTTTCAGGCATAGCGTGTGCGATACGAGTGTACCACCTGCACACCTGTTGCACAAGGCACTGTAAATCCCCTCCAGAACTGGCAGTAAGCCATTACCACTGGTGCTGGGGTGACGCCATGGTGACGCCGCCCTCATGAGGCCTGGAGGGGCTCTGCAAGCTGGCGAGCAGTGAATCAATTGGCTGCCAGCATTGTGGCCTTTCAGCTGTGACTCTTGCCACTGGATTCCGACCTCGGTGTAGGACCCTACAGCTTTACCCGGAGGGTCTCGCCTCTGTGCCAGCTAAATAGCTGGCGCAGAGGCGAGTACTCCACTCGCCTGCCCTCCGCCCTCCCACTCGCCTGCCCTGCTCCCTTAGCGTGGGGACACACCCTTAAGGCACCCCAGTATCCATGGTTACCTGTATCCACGAAGTGGTGGTGTCCGGAATGGAACGCCAGAGGATACAGGGGCATGCCTGTATTACATAGTGGAATATGTACTTTATCCAATCTAAATAGATATAGCAAGAACTTGCTTTATATGTATTAATATTCATAATAATAACATAAACACTTCCAAGTCCTCTTGACAATGAGCTCCATTTCTTAGTGAAGGCATATTTTTTTACTTGTGTAAACATTTGGTGTATAATGTCTTGCGCAAATTTAGTTACACAGAGAGAACAGGCATGTTGGGTTTTGTTCCGGAGCCCATCATGGATATCAGAAACCGTGGATACTGGGGCGCCTCTTTACAGACAGGGGAACATCAGTGATTTTGCTGCAACAAGGTAAAAAAACAGATTTGTTTGACGTTCCCTTATCTTTTTAATAGGAGTCACAGTATCCGTGGATGACTGAAACCATGGATACCGAATCTGTGGATATCGGGGCATACCTGTATTGCATGATGAATGAGTCACGTAATCAAAGTGTTGCACATACTTCAACATCAATAAGCCTGCCTTTAAGTTCACAATCCATGTTTACTTAATGCACAAAGCTAAATGCACCAGTTTGTGTAAGGATTCTGTTATGTAAGGGTCAGATTAGTAAATCATTAAAATACTGTTGAGGGAATCATTGAACCACACAGAGGACATGATTTACAAACGCATATACATCACTGAGGACCTGAAGCTTTCTGACCACTGGCCTTTCTCCAGTCCACGCAGGCACTGTACTGTCCTCAACAGGTTTCTTTCACTGCAAAGTGGAATGTCATAAGAGCCATTGTGATGAAGAACTGTGAACTAGCCTCAAAGAAGGATTCCACGCCAAACTTACATTGACATCAAATCTTTTAAAGACATGGCTAGGTGCTCCTTTGCTGCTTGAAAGACCACAGGGTTCATCCGACCCACTTCCAAATGAGCATCTGAGCCCAGGTGTAGTTTGCCTTCCTTTTGCTCTGATTCGCACAGCTCTTCCAGTTCTACGTGCATATCCAAGCGTCAGTTCCACCGAAAACAAATTGAATGCTCACTTAATGCACTCCTAAGTAAGCCCATAGTTTCCTATCCCTGAACGGTACATGTGCAGGAAGCTGCTTCTGTAGTTTGGCATCTCCTAAACTGGCTGAGGTGAGGAAGCATGAGAAGAAGAAGCAGGAGTGTAACATGAGGGACATAAGGGGTTGCTGTACTCTGAATCAAACCCTTGATCCATCTAGGTCAAAGTTGTCTATGCTGACCAGCAGTGGTTTGCCAGGGTTTCAAGGTGAGAGTCTTTTCCAGTCCTATTTGAAGATGCCAGAGATTAAACCAGTCCTGGCCCCAGGTTGCTGAAGGTCTGCAAAGGTTTGCATGTGTGTCACCCCCTCCCCGCAAGTTTACCAGCATCTCCTCCTCCCCACCAACTTATGGGAGCATTCCTTAGAGTAGTGGTTCTCAAACTTTTTAGCACCAGGACCCACCTTTTAGAATAACAATCTGTCCAGGACATCAGAGCATGCTGCTTTCCTGAGAATGCAGCAATAAGTTGGATTATTTCTCAGTCATTTTCCAGTAGTAAAGTGAATAACAAAAAAGCTATTTATAACTATGACACAAGCAGAACAACCACACACACCCATTTCCAGCATCCCGTCTTCCCATATCTTCAATATGGTTGCTCTAGGTGCTTCGCAACCCACCTGAAATTGGTTCGCAACCCACTGGTGGTTCCCAATCCAGTTTGAGAGCCACTACCTTCGAGACTATGTGATAAGGGTTTTGGGAGAAGCTCCTATTTATAGATGGCAGTACCAGGCATAATGGCAGTCCAAGTCTCTTGGCCAGCTTGCACCACCACTACTACCAGTACTGGGAGATTCCACAGATCAGCCCCTGAAGCATGTGGAACCTTCACAGGTGCCTGGCCTTCATATCACCCCTGGATTGAACCTGGGACCTTCTGCATGCAAAGTATGTTCTCTCCCACTGAGCTGCATCACTTCCCTGAAAGAGGAAAAATGTCCTCTTTTTTGCTCTATTTTCTTCTTTGAAGAAGAGATGTAACACAACCAAGAGGTAGGAGTAACATATACAACCTGCAAAAGCACTGTGCCAATCTAAGTTTGCCAAATCTGACAAACTATTGAATAATCTATTTTATGTGCCATAAAGTATCTGGGGTTTGCCCAGTTTCCTGGCAATTTCAGTAACTAAGGTTGCAATCCTAAACTGAGTTAGGCCGGCATAAGCTAAGCCAGCAAAGTTTGGCCAGCACAAGGGACACTGTAAAGTATGTTTGGACCACTCTCGGAGTCAGAGAGGCCAGCACACAGACATGCGTCATCCTCTCTGACTTCGAGAGTAGTCCAAAAACGCTTTATGGTGGCCCTTGTGCTGGCCAAATGTTGCTGACTTAGCTTATGCCGGCCTAACTCCAGTTTAGGATTGCGCTCTGAGTTGGAAGCTACATTAGAAACAAGTGCTTCAGAGACACCTGCAGAAATGTGTGGTTTGATTTAAGTTTCCTCCCCACCCCTTTTTTTGACCAGTTCATGGTTGCAACATTTTCTTGTGCATTTAGATATTAAGAATTAAGATATTAAGAATGAATGAATACATAGATTGAAAAGTACTTGATTCCTGCTCTCCTCTTGGAACAGTTGCCTTTATTCCAATTATCCAGCCCACTAGCTCCCCAAGTATTGATGTTTCCAAACTATGGACAAGAGGAATTAGTTACAGAAGCAAATTGCCTTGTTGTGCTTCTTTCCTCAAGTGTAATTCTTTTGGAAGGAGACTTGATTTTTTCATTATCTCCTTTATTCAAAGGGCAAGTGTACATTGAGAACTTTCTGTGACTTGAGGTCCTGTTTGCTTTGCTGCTTTTAATTAGTTTATTAAAATACAGCCAAGTAAAATTAGCTTCTGGGGGTGCGGAGTTGAAAAGCATATTTTCTGGCCATATTTTAATTTGCTGAGCAAATGGATCTTAGTGATAGCATTTCTGCGACGCATGATGGGGTGCAAGTTCACCCTTAGAATGCAGGGATGGCTCCAAAATTCTCCATTTGTCTGGCAGTATCTCTTGATGGAGTTCATTTTTAAACTTTTTATGCATGTTTGATATGAAAGGCGGTTGGCAAGGAACACCTATATGCACTAGCATAGCTAATGAAAGTGTAGCCCAGAGCAGAGGGCAAAATGATGCTATTTAACTTTATTATTATTACTATTTGCCTGTAAACCGCTTTGTGAACTTCGTGTTAAAAAGCGGTATATAAGTACCGATGGATGGATGGATGGATGGATGGATGGATGGATGGATGGATGGATGGATGGATGGATTGAAGTGATGCCACAACAGGAAGTGACAACACAGCTGTATTTTAATTTTCTTGGGGGGTTTGGCCATAACTTTTGGTAGAATGAAGATATTATACTCTGGCTTGTTGCATGGCATTCTGCATGAAATTCCACATTGAATGGTATATAACATGATGGTATTATTCATACATACTAAGGTTTTCACAATTTTGGCCACTAGTGACAAGCTTAGCTTATTGCCCCCCCCCCAAGCTTGTTGCCTGGTGCAATTGCGCCTTCACTTCTTTAGCTCTGCCCCGCCTATTATTTATTTATGTAATTAATTAATGAATTTTTATCCCGCCTGTCTGCCCCATGGGCACCCAAGGCGGCTTAGAACATTAAAACCATCACAAGGTATAACAATTAAAAACAATGTTAAAAAAGATATTAAAGTTAAAACTTTAAAACAAGCAAGCCCCATGGATCCCACAGTGTGTTTCTTTCTCTCTCATGTCCTTCAAATTCCTTTTTAAAACCACCTTCAACACCACATCAGAGCCCCCCAGAACTTTATATAAAAGGGCCCATGTATAAGGGCCCAATCCTGTGCTGGGGCAGCACCAGTGGCCCGTGTGCTGCCCCAGCAATGGCCATTGCAAATGTGCCCTAAAGCATGTTCCAGCAGCCGGGGGAGAGGCGCTAGCAGGGAGATACCAGCACAAGGATCCTGGGGCCCATGAGTGGTGAGTATTCCGCTGCTTGGTAGGAAGGCATTTCTGGGCAGGAGAAGGCAGGGACAAGGCAGGGAGGGGCAACATTGGGCAAGGGCCAGCCGGGGGGGGGCATGGTTCAGGCCCAGAAGGAGGAGGCAGCCACAGAGGCTGCCACCAGATTCTATCCCCACTCCCATGCCTGAAAACCCTACATGGACTACTTGAACCTGAGCCAATTTCACTGGGGTACTACACGGGTAAGGGAACTGGTTTTACCTGATCTGAGGAGATCAATGGCTGTTTCTCCTGCCCCTCATGATACAGCAGCAGCTGTTTTTGAGCCGCTGTAGCATGGGATTGCCAAACAGCATAGGACTGGGCTGTAAGCTTAAGTATCCAAATAATTGGAAATGTTTTCCCTGTCTATCCTGCCTCCACCACTTTCTTCTCTCCCTGCGTTGAGGTGGAAGAATCACAATGGCAAATTGCTTCATGCAAAATTCTTATACTTTAGCTTCCTTTCCAAATGGTTATCAGGGCATTGCAGATGAGCCATGTAGAGACAAAAGCAGAGGAGGCAACTCCTACAGCTAGAACAAGAAAGGGAAATTCAACCATCAGGTCCACTGAATGCAAGATTTGCCTTTAACAAATTTGTACTTCAGAAAAAAAAGACATGTCTTTAAGTCTCATGATCACACTGTTCCTTTGTTATCAAATATCGCCTAGTTCTTCTTCTGCAGCATCTAGACAGTAAAAGGAAAATATTACTGTGATTTTAAAATGTGGGCATGTAAAAAAGAATAACAGAGCCCAGTATCAAGCCTATTAACATTCTTTTGGAGGGGATAGTTCTCTTAAACGGCTGCCATTCTTCATTTATCAGAAGCCATCATTTTCTCTCAGTCACTTAATACATTTATCAATAGTATGGATTAAATGAAGACATATTTGCCCCATGTTTGCCAGCAGGCAAAAAGTAATTCTTACCATATTAATGTTGACAATCTGAATCAATTAGGACCAGTTGAAATGACTTTGTTCTTCATCATAATGCAGTTTTATTGGATAGGGATGCCAATTGCACACAAATATTGCTCATTGAGGCAAAATCAGGCTAGAAACTGTACCTCCTGCTTGAAAGAGACGGATCAAAATATTTTGAAATAGGATCACCCATTCAGGAGGCAAGCAGGAGGGGTATGTTGATCAACTAGCCACATGCACTTTATTTGGCCAATTGAATAAATAGCCATGAAAACAAGTCACATAGCCAAATTGGTGACATGCAGCTGCAGTAATATAAGACTCAACATTTTCGCTTTGTAGTTCACGCTCAGCTTAGCTACCAATGGGTAGAGATGCTTGAAAATAGTGAAACCAGTGTTATTTACCTGAGTCAAAAAAAGCACATACACCTATCAGGGTGTAGGGTGTATACCTATCTTATTGGCTGGAAACAAACCAATGGGTGAAAAATAAGGCAAAATTCCTATTACGCTCAAGGGAGAGAGTGGTAGCATGATACAAATAAACTATCCTGGGAGTGATTATGAGGCATCATTGCAAGTGGTGAGGATTCCATTCCCCCCTCTTCGGCATTATAGAAGTCACAACAGCAGTGTCCCAGACATCAAGGACCAAAGGAAATGCAATTGTCAAGGAAATGTTAGTTGTCCTGCATCTTTAATATAAACAAATTTCATGTAAACTATAAATCCCATGGCTTCTAACATGTGGGATGGTATTATGTAGTTTCCAGGAAAGTTGTTATCCATACTAAAGATTAATTTACAACATTTTGCAATATTGCAACATTTTTCAGTGTCCCCAGTAGCACCGAGGGTGGGGTGACATGACAACGCAGTCACGTCACACACCCCACATCATCAAGTCATACACAAAACCTGGTCCTGGAATGGTTCTGATTTGAAGCCAGATAAAGCTAGGGGCAGGAGTTGTCACTCAGCACTCTCACGACTTCGAGAACTTGGGCCCTGGGGAGAGCCCAGAAAACCTCAAGAGCACCGTGGGGTGTGGCTCTCTCCAAATGCCCCACCTATGCTACACTACTGCATGACCCTGCCAGCTATGACACTGCTCTTGCAGCAGAGAAGGCATAGGGAAAGAAGGGTGTTATGAAGATATCCATGATACCACTCCACCAGTGACAAGGTAAGGGGCAGGTAATGTTTTGAGATTATGTAACAGGGTGATTGTAATGTTGTAATGGGAATTGAAGGACCCTATCAAGTTCCTGCTAACCGAACTCCAATGATGTCATTTTGATTTTTTTGGGGGGGGGGGGATTTGGTTTATGAATGTATTTTCCAAACTAAAACTGAAGAATGTTGGTCCATCACTACTTATAATTGAATAATTTTAGTGGCCAAGTATGAAAACCACACTCGGAATTTGATTCGGCTTCCGGCTACATACATAATGCTTTGTTGTTGTTCAGTCGCTAAGTCGTGTCCGACTCTTCGCGACCCCATGGACCACAGCACGCCAGGCCTCCCTGTCCTCCACTAGCTTCCTGAGTTCGCCCAATTTCATATTCATTGCTTCGGTGACACTATCTAACCATCTCATCCTCTGTCGCCCCCTTCTCCTTTTGCCTTCAATCTTTCCCAGCATGAGGGTCTTTTCTAAAGAGTCCTCTCTTCTCATCAGGTGGCCAAAGTATTGGAGCTTCAGCTTCAGCATTTGTCCTTCCAGGGAGCAATCAGGCTTGACCTCCTGGAGAATTGACCGATTGGATCTCTTTGCAGCCCAGGGGACTCTCAAGAGTCTTCTCCAACACCATAATTCAAAAGCATCGATTCTTCGACGCTCTGCCTTTCTTATGGTCCAGCTCTCACAGCTACACAGTCACATAATGCTACACATACATAATAAATAATAAATACACAAAAAACAAGTAAGGGCATTATTCGAGATAAAACACTGCCTCAATATATACTCCAAACACCTCAGCGTGGTTATAAATTCAGCAATTTAATGGCGCTAGGATAGAAACTATTTTTTGTGTCTAGATGTTTTGGTATACGGAATCCTATACCGGCGACCAGAAGGAAGAGGATCAAACAAATTATGACCAGGGTGTAGAGGTCAGCAGCAATACTCACCACTCGCTTTCTAACCCGGGCAGTATATAACTCCTCTATTGAGGGCAGGCCAGTTCTAATTATTTTTTCAGCTGTTCTAACTGTCCTCTGGAGCCGTTGCTTATCCAATTTGGTTGCTGAACCGAACCAAACAGTTATAGAATTACAGAGAACAGATTCAACAATACCTCTGTAGAATTGGACAAGCAGATCCCGAGGCAGATTAAATTTCCTAAATTGCTGC
This sequence comes from Lerista edwardsae, assembly GCA_029204185.1. NCBI lineage: Eukaryota > Metazoa > Chordata > Lepidosauria > Squamata > Scincidae > Lerista > Lerista edwardsae. The sequence goes on from JAJKFI010015457.1 coordinate 13,246, forward strand.
AGGAAATGCAATCTCTGATGGGCCTTTTTAATAATACTACTGATATTAGCTGACCATTTCAGATCCCAGGAGATTACAGAACCCAAGAACTTGAACGACTCGACCACTGAAACCATACTATTTAAGATGGAAAGTGGAAGTAGGGGGGGGTACTTTCTAAAAAATTATTCAATTCAATTCAATTCACTACTTATTTTGGGTCACTGCTGTACCATGTTTGTGACTAGTCTACAACATTGGGGCGTGCATTCATTTTGCAACAAATAAAAAACCAAACCAAACTGGATCCAGTAAGTTCATTTTTTGATTCCAAAGGAATGTTTTCAATGGAGACAAAGTACAAATGGGAATCTGAATGCAGCAGATGGCCCATCTGTGAAGGGTACCACGACAGTGGCCATTTTTCTTTTTATACTGTTTTAAAGTTAAAAGAAGCTTGAAAGCTCCTCTCAAACTCCTCCTCCACCCACAATGCTCCAGACATTACCTTACCCCAGGACATTTTGGAATAAAATGGAGGCTGCCATGTTACAATGCCCTAGACCAACAATGTTTGGAGGATTGTGGAAATAAATTGTATCTGCCAGGAGGCGTCCTGCCACTCCATTTTAATTTTAAAAATAGTTAAAAGAAAAACAGCCACAGTACAGATAACAGTATCTGTCACACTACAGATAAATCCCCTTCCCAGTCTTTTCATTAAAAAAAATGAATTGGGTAATAAAGGCAGTTAATGGCTAATTTGGCTTAATTTTTCATTTGTTCAGAAATTAATGAACAAGCCTAGTATAACTTATTTTCTAGATTATATCTATTCAAGCCTTCATAAAGTTTATATTAGGGGATGATGCCTTCTAGAATGTCTCAATCTGTTCCTTCCCACAATTTAAGTGAATATATGCTGTCCATTTTTCCATTTCAGCAAGCCTCCTTGTTCTCAGTAAGGTTCAAATGGTTTATAACAAGAGGGCTTAAGAGTTCACCATTTGCTTGCTACTAACATCCCTGTGGCTATTAGAAAGTTCCAAACCTTCTTATGATGTTCAAAACTCAAATAGTCCAGGTAACCCAACAAAATAATCAATAAAATATATCAACAATAAAATAATCAACAAAATATATAAATACAAGTATTATTATTATTATTATTATTATTATTATTATTATTATTATTATTAATTAAACCCACTGATATTTTATATCCAAAGCTCTAAAGAGCAAAACATGTTTTTCCAAAAGGATACATTTTTGTCCACCAGCTAGTACAGAAATGATCAGTAGGACATGGTGGTACTTTTACGGATTTTCTAATCTCCTTGAAACAGATGTGGGGACAAAAATAGAGTGTAACCTTGAAAAATAGAATGGTGCATTGAACAGAAAATCAACATCCCTTTTGATATGAAAGGCAGGGATCAACACTGCATGCTTTGATACAGTTTGATTGTACAGTATGTTTGCAATAAAATATGATCTGAATGGTAGAACTGTGTCCTATAAGTACGATACATATCGGAATTCATTCTGACGTCTATGTGTTCCAGAGAATGATTGGGTAACTTACAACACCACTCAGATGAGTTTCACAAATCCAATCCTATCCTAACTTACAGGCATTGGCTGAGGCTGGGCACTTCATGGTGCATGCTTGGGGCTGTAAGCAATTTGTGCTGGCAGCCCCAGCCTGCATGTGGTTGCTGTGGCTTCTGCACTAGCAGCCCAGGCCTTGCGCTAACAGAACACTAGTTCCATCAAAGCAAGGCCTAAATAGGATTGGGCCAAAATGCAAAGTGCAATCCTAAACTGGATTTAGGCCAGCATAAACTAAGCCAGCAAAGTTTGTCCAGCACAAAGGCCACCATAAAGTGTGTTTGGACTATGGCTCTCCAAATCAGGGAGGATGGCTCACATCTGTATGCTGGCCTCTCTGACTCCAAGAGTGGTCCAAACTTACTTTACAGTGTCCTTTGTATTGGCCAGACTTTGCTGGCTTAGCTTATATCGGCCTAACTCAGTATAGGATCGCACCCTCAGTTAAGTTGTTCACTTGGCCAGCAAACAAGCAAAGTGGAACATATGGTGAACTGGCCAAAAAATAAATGAGATATTGATTGAGGATGTACAGAGATTTAATTAGATTTGTTTAAACTTCTTTTGATCATTGCTTACCTTTTAGTTCCCACTTTCTGGAGACTTCAGTGAATTGGTAACATAGTCCTATCTTGCAACCTTCCCTTCTTACATCAAGGAACTGTCTAGTGCAGTGGTTCTCAAACGTTTTAACACGGGGACCCACATTTTAGAATAACAATCTGATGGAACCCACCAGGAGTGATGTTATTAACCTGAAAGTGATGTCAAGGCCAGAAGTGACATCATCAAGCAGGAAAATTTTTAACACTCCCATATGACAAAATCAGATCTAATTTATTAAGTAAATTAAAAGTTTTCAACAAGTCTAAGGTAAAAATGTATTTAAAATAAAAACAACCTTCCTAACCCTCTCAAGCAATTACTGTTTTAAAAAAATTCCCAAACATCCCGAAGGCTGCAATCCTATTCACACTCACCCACAGATAAGTCCCATTGACTATCATTAAAAGCATAGACATAATAGCCTGTTAAACATCCTAGTCTAGGCAGGATGTCCTAGTCTAGCGGGTTAAAGCCTCTGTCATGCCTGAAGATAAGATCCGAAGGTCACCAGTTCGAGAGCACCAGAAGTTTCCGTGAGTGGCAAACCTTGAAGAATGCGGCTGATAAGATTGGAGCTGAGCCAAGGCTGCCTGTGAGAGAGGAGTTGTGCTGGCCACCTGTCTCTTGGTGAGAGCAAGAGGCCATGTATCAGCCGTTGGGAAGGCATCATGAGGCCAGAAAGACAGACTGGACTTGAAAGTGTCATCTGAATGTAGATAGTTCTTGTAAGATTAGAACTCTTTGTGATTGTAAAAACCCTCGGGTTTAGAAATGCCTGCCATGTAAACCGCCTTGAATTAAAGTCAAAAGAGCAATCTGATGACCAAGAAAGGCAGTATATAAATACTGATTAGTATTAGTATTAGTATTAGTATTAGTATTAGTATTAGTATTATTAAAAGTACCAATCTGTAACATTTCCCAAAGTGCAATTCTATACCGTGGTAGCATCAAGCCTAATATGTCAAGAATAAAATCTATATTGAAATGAATGGGGAACCATCTGAAATTGGCTCAGGGCCCACCTAGTGGGTCCCAACCAGTGGTGGGATTCAAATAAATTAACAACCGGTTCTATGACGTCATAGCCGGGGCGTCCTGGGGGTGCGGTGGCGAATCGAGGGGGGCCCTGGAGGGGATGGAGGGGAGCCGGGACTTTTTGAAGCTGCCCTCCTGACCTGCCCGGCATAAGCAGGCTTTGGTGTGGGGAAGCGCCCAAGGGTGCCGGAGAGTGGTGCAGTCCCTCAGCCCCTTCCACAGGTTCCTGCCTCATTCTGCTCAGCCAGCCTCAGCTTCGAGGCTGCTGCCCCGTGCCAATTTTCAACTTCCCTGGCAATTTTGAATAACTCCACCTTGCCTAGCCGCGAAGACCAAGGAAAGGCTTTCGCCGCTGTCTCTCCAGTCCAGAGCGTTTCACTGGCGCTCTGGGTGCGAGGTTTCTTTGGGAGACTGTCCCCATCGCTATTGGAGCTGCAATTGGGGAGGGGGGAATTCTTCGCTTTCTGTTCTGTAGGCGCCAGGCGCTGTGCTCCGCTCACTCGTCACTGACGTTGTCGCTGGCTAGGAACCAGCCGCGGGTAGACCTGGGCTCCACCAGCCTCCAGAGCCCAGGTCTACCCATAGGAACCAGCTGCAAGTAGACCTAGGCTCCGCCAGTCTCCGGTTTATGACGTCACTTCCGGTGGCTGGGTCCTGACACGTGCCAATCAAAAGTGAGTTCCTGTTCTTAAATCATTTAAACGACACCACTGGTTGTAGGGTTCTTGCTGTTCCAAGCAATATTGTTTTCTGAGCTGGTGTAACTAAAAGAGCAAGGTTTATGGGCAAGAGTGCAGCGGGATATGAGGAGAATTAGTGGCAAGGCCATAGAGGACTTTGAAGATAAGGACACCGTGGGTTTGTGTTGTGGATGAGAAGCAGTGTAAGGATCTAAAGAGCAGTGCAATTTGGCAGCAGCAATGAGAGAGATGAATTATTTTGGTGGCAGAATTCTGGATGTGAATGAGGGGGCTGAAGTGAAACAATGGAGTAAAAAAGGCTGCAGTAATCAAGATTATCACCAGGCCTGAACTAGAGTTTTTGCCAAAAGGACAAAGAGGAAGGCCATGTTTGCTATAGAGAAAGAAGTGACATGATTTGGCAACAGACTAGGAATGAAGGAGACGGGTCAAAAATAAAACTAAGGCTTTGAACCTGCTCACTAATGTGGATGGTGACATTTCCAATGGGAGGGAGGCTATTCAAGGAGAGGAGGGCTTCGGAAGAAAGATGTAGATTCTGTCTTGGATATACTGAGTTTGAGATTACAGTGGAGCAAACGAAAAAAAGTCAGCCAATCAGAGATAAATGACTGGATGGAGAGAGAACATTCTGGTGCAGAAAAATAGATTTAGGTATCATCAACATCCGAATGATACATGTGGCCTGTTCTTTTCTACTTCTTTATGCCATATTTTATGCTTGATCTTAAAAATGGTTCTCTAAAAAGGAAAAAAATAATATGCCACCGAATCCAGATTAATCTGTTACAGATATTGAGTGGTTTGCAAAAAGCCTTTTACTTACGACAATGAGCTGGGTCACAGCAACTAACTTCTCTTTTTGTAATTTTCCGCACCCAGGGTGCCCCTGCAAACAGCTTCTGAGAAAAGCAAGAGAGGAGAAAAGCATGAGGGAAAATGAAATTCACATAGGCGGACATACTAGAATAGAGGAAGGAATAACAGTGGGGGAGGAGATTTAAACGAATCAACTAACAGCAATTTTGTAATGTTGTAATAAAGGCTTGCAATAGCTTCCACAGACCATATGGCTACAACAGATACAGACACGTGGCCAGGCAGAATGCTTACCTTCATGTTTTCACCTCTACACCAGCCATTTTCAACCACTGTGCACATTGGTGTGCCGCGGATGGTCTGCAAGTGTGCCGTGGGAATTTGGGGAAGGTTCATTTATTAGTAGGGCCATTGGGGGTGAGCCCCTCCACCAGCAGCATGGTGTGCCTTGTCCATTGTCAAAAAGCTGAGGGTGTGCCGTGACAATTTTAGCACCGTGCCAGTGTGCCATGAGTTGAAAAAGGTTGAAAATATCTGCTTTGTACCGTAATCTTCCTCCACTGTCTGCTTTTTGAAATGGCAGCAGGAAGAAAACTGGGAAGAGAGGAAGACGGGTAGCAGCAGCAGTGGCAGCAGGAGGAGGAGGAGGAAGGATATAAGGGGGTAGGTGAGCAGTGCCTGAACGCAGCCTCAGGTGCCAGATGGAAGGGCCTGAACTACACCTGAGAAACAACATTTCAGAACAACCTTGATTGATATTCCAGTAATTGTTCTTCAGTTCATTTCTCTGTAGATTCTGACAGCCAAAGCCTTGATGATAGAAGCAAAAAAATTAATGAACCTCGGACTCATTTATGCTTGCTATTCAATGTGGATGAAGCCAATTTGAGGCTCCTTGAAAGTACACCAAATTGGGCTACCTGCACTGAAACCATATAGGAACTGATAACTGCCATTCGGAAAATTGCTCTGGACTTTGGTAGGGGGTGTATTTAACACAGCTCAGCTTACCACACTATAAAAGGTATGTGGGTAGAAATTCTATGAATCAGGAGTGTTTATCTCTGTTTCCTCCTTTGCCTGAATGGCATGGCTCCCCTCCATTTTCTTTTTCCCTTATCCATTATTGTACAATAACACAATCAGTGTGAGTAATTCCATGTTATTCTAAAAGGGGACACCAGGGTTAGAAATGGGAAGACTCTAATCTTGGAATGAAACCAACTACAGTGTAGGTCTGCCCTCTATGTGTAAACAATATATAATCACTATTATTAATACTTGGTACAAAATGGACCCTAATATGAGCTTTCTACCCTGAGCTCAGTCCATTCTTGCAACTAGAAAGCATTTCCCCTTCTAGTTCTATGTGACTAGTCCTAAAGAGACCAGGCTCTATGTACATATTTCCATGAATTGTCCAAATGGACAATTAGGAAGGGCTCACTCATTTAAGACATTATTACAAGTGGTGTTTCAGAATTTTTCAAAAAGTATTATATACACTGATTAGATAATAAAACTGACTTGACCATGGCTGTTGAACACACAATTCAATCCTATTGTCATTGTAGTCCCTGCTTACTAATGCGGCCAGAGGCACCAAAATGACTACAGCTGCATCCAGGGGGAGGGGAGTTGCAATAAACTGCAACTGACCACAGTTTCTCATCTGAGTAAGGCAACACTCAGAGTGCAATCCTAAGCGGCGCTGGATTGGCAAGGCCAACGGGCCTGTGCCAAATCCTGGCACTGCTTTGGGAAGGCCGGAGCCTCCCAACGGCAAGGCCATGTTTGCGCCCTTACGGTTGGGGAGGCTCCAGCCTCCCCAATGCGCTCCTCGGATCTGCACCTGCTAAACAACAGGCATAGACCCGAGGAGACCGCGTGGCCTGAATCAGGGCTGTGCAGCCTCCCAATAGGGATTAGGATTCAGCCTTATGGCCAAATTCCAAGCCCATCCACGTCCCATCCCCAACCCCCCTCCCACCCACTGATCCTGTGTCCAAGCAGACACAGCGCCTCCCTTGTGCCAGCTGGCTTTGGCCGACGTGAGGGTGGCTTGCTGTGGCACTCTCAGGTCAACGCTATTTGTAGCGTCGGCCTGAGAGCACTAGCGCTGATGTGGGGGTGCCGCTCGGCGCTCCTACTTCACTGATAGTGACATAACGTCAACACTACGGGACAGCTGGGATTGCGCTGTCAATCTCTTGCCAGGGGGATTGTTTATTTGAATCTGCACTAGCTGTAGCTATTGGACCTGAACCACCCACCTCCCATCCCATCGCTGACCAGTTCCACCGTACCACCACCCCTCCCTCCTACTCTCCATCTTACCTGGACTGGTGGGCAGCTCCTGATCCACTCTGGCGCTGGCAGGAAGGTTGCGGCCTTCCCACCAGTGTCCCTGGAAATATACTGAGGGTGCAATCTTAACCTGGTATTAGGTTGGCACAGTTAGGCCAGGAAGATTTGACCGTAAAGTATGGTTGGACCACTCTTGGAGTCAGAGAGGCCAGCACACACATGTGCGCCAAACATACTTTACAGTGGTCCTTGTGCGGGCCAAACTTTGCTGGTCTAACTGTGTTGGCCTAACTCTAGGTTAGGATTGCTCCCTGAGTCGTGTGCTGCCAGAGCTTTACAGCAGTCAGCGCCAGCAGAAGAGGCACGATGGTGACAGCCAGAGCAGGTAGGATTGGGCCAATAATGTCGGAAAAATGTTCTGGTTAGGAGAGTGGTTCCCAAACTGTGAGCCATAGCTCCCCAGAGAGCCACAGAAACCAGCCAGGGAGCTGTGGAATCTGTCAAGGTGGAAATGTGTTAAATAGAAAATTTAGAAGAATTTAGAAAGAAATGTTGGCCTTGCATCCTTGGGAAAAGATGGACCAAAGAAATGCAGGGGAGGAAGCTGAGCTCTTGGTCAAGTGGTGTGATTCACACTTGAAGGCTGAAGCTGCGCAAAGACAGCCTTGAAGTGCAGATAAGGCCGGAGGCTCACAGCTGAGGCATAAGTTAAATCAAAAGAGGCTTCGGTGAGAACATCCTGGAGTGGGAGGTATCAGAGAAGGAGTAGATTGTTCACACCTGGGTTAGAACTGGCCTTACTTTGTATATGGGACATGAAAGAGGATTGGTGAATTGATTTTGATTCAAATAATACAAACATTTCATTGGTGGGTGTCCCTCGTGGGGTCCTGTAAAGTTCCTATAATTAAGGAAGGTTTCTTTGTCCCGGGGCCGATCCATCAAGGGCCAGGAGACTGCAGACGGCAGTGTGAGCAGAGAATGGACCGCCGAGCTTCGGTCATTCGAGAAACCCAGGGATGGTGAGAATCATTGAGCAGAGATTAGAATAGGTTTGTTATGTTGGTGCTGTATGTGTACTAATTGGGAGAGTCCTTGAAGAGCTCTGCTGGCTTTCAGCAAGAGTGGCTTTTCCTCTTGTGCCTTATTCTAAATAAAAGCTTGTTTCTGCTTAAAGGATTGATTTGTGATTCTTGCATGGGAGCAGTACAGATCCAAGATTGGAACCTAGATTGGGGTTATTGGGACAGTAAGCTGAAGCTATTAATTAGGTTGTGCTCTGAGCCTGAAGGTCCAGGAGAGACCTGCTGCACGGTATAGGGAGCTCAACAGTGCAAAAGCTCAGTGGAATGCTGTCATTCATTTAGCCCTATCACAGAATCCATGCAAAAACAAAACAAAAAAACAAAAAACCACTGCCATATACAACATATAGGATAGTAGTTCTAATGGGGAGCCACAGCCAATGGCCCAGGAGGTCACCAGTCAAAAATGTTTGGGAAACACTGGATTAGGGACGGCAAGTCGGATGACATACACAAACTCTGTTCGCGGGTTTCCTTTGAAAGATGCTTGGAGACCCCAGAGGAAGGGGCACTCCAGCTTCTCCAGTGCCTGTGCTATACCAGTGGGAGCCCTGTGAAAATGAACAATTTTCATTCCATGCGTTCCAGAAGGGAATTTGCTCATTTATCTTCCGCCTGTTCTTATTTCAAAGGTAGCAAAAGAGCGAATGTTTTTCATTAATATTTATCAGAGGTTTAAGTCTTCTTAGAACACCTTGAATACAGAGATAAGGATCAGCACAGGAGCTTAGCAGGGGCTTAAGCTGCTGGTTAAAGGGGTGCATCATGTGGGGATAAGTGCTCTATGTAAATTTCAACAGCAGAGAATGAGCTAATCTTTGGCTTCATTTTTAAGAAATAAACTCTTACATTAGTTGTTTCTTAAAGATCCTGAATTATCCTTGGACAGATCCTAGGGAAAGTCGTTAGCCTGTGTCACCTGTAAAGAAACCCTGAGCAAATATTCTATTCTCGTTTTCCTCTGCTGTGTTGTTTCATTGGCACGAGGCCCATTTTCACTCACAAATTGATGGGGAGGGGGAACAATGGAAATGTACAATGGAATGGAAGTGCTCTTTGCTGTATCTCATGCTTTACTCTTCTTCCCCCCCACCACCACCATCCCAAAATAATTTGCTTCTCAGAGACATCATAAAATGTAGCAGAACCACTCCTGCAGTGGTTTTCAACAATCCCGTATCGGAAGAAGGACAATATAGTCACAATCAGTAAATCAACCCACAACTTATAACGTAGCCTATGCTATTTTCGTAATGGCATATGTGTTGGACTTACAACTGGCAATCACTCTACCTTTGTTATTGTGGGAGTTTTCCTGATGGCTTTGTGGCTAAAATGAAGAAGCAATTGCTTTCACACGCTGATAATGGCCTTTGTTCCTTATAGGTAATGATTTTAGTGCCATTAACCATGTTTCCTTTCTGTAACATAATTCCTTTCATCTTACATAACCCTATCACATAGTGATTCTGTCAGCTTGCTCTTTCTTACTAGCTGCAGTTTTCCTTCTCCCCAAAGACCTATATTAGTTCACAATGTGAAGGTTTTTTCCTGATTCTTTAAGTTTAATTTACATTGCAATCTTCTGCCCAAGTAGCATTGGTGACACATCTGAGCAATTTCTGTCATATCCTTGGCCCATGCAGCATAAAGGTAGAGGGGGAACAAGAGGCCAAGTAACTCCACAGAAGCTCACCCCTTCAAGTAACGTTCCCAGTGTCCATGGCAACGCTGGTGCTGCCCACCAATCACATGACCTCACAATGGTCACATGTCAGTCAGAGGTGCAATGAGCCAATTACCACAAGCTCCACCCCGTGCCAACGTCAGTGGTCAGGGAAGTGCCGCTAAGGTGAACCAACCTAGAATGGTGAGAGATGTAGGCCCAATGAGAGGGCCAGGCCTTACCTCTGGTGGGGCCTGGACTAAAGGTGCCAGAATTAGGCCGTGCTAATAAGTGGCCAAAGCTTGACTAATGACTCTCCCAGCAGCTCTGAAAAAAGAATAACAAAGTAGCAGCTGCAGCCTCCAAATATAAGGACTTGCTTCCATGACACCAACACACACACACACACACACACACACACACACACACACACACACACA
>JAJKFI010015459.1:0-19952 GCA_029204185.1 Lerista edwardsae
AATAATAATAATAATAATAATAATAATAATAATAATAATAATAATAATAATAGCTACGAACCTGAGCAGGACTGAAGCAGAATCTCCTAGTACCTGAAAGGGGACACCGGATGTTTTCCTCTTTACCTGGTAGAGCTCTAGTCCAGGGGTCTTCAACCTTTTTCATTCCTGTAAATTGCGGCAACCCCACAACTGAGGCTTCGCAACACCATTGGGTTCCTACTCCAAGGCTGAAGAACACTGGTCTCAGCTGAATCAAATGCAGGTAAGAAGCAGGCTGGAGATCTCCTCGGGTTAAGGGAATATGTTCCCCCTTACTTCGAGTAATGGACCAGCCTGCCCAATGGGGCTACTCAAGTCTGCGCCAGCTAAATTGCTGATGCAAGTCAGAGCAGCTTCATGGATCACCTGCCTTATGAGGAATGGCTACATGGTTTGAGGCTTTTCAGCTTGGAAAAGAGCCAGTGAAGCAATAGGTGAGCCTTTGGCCTAAGCCAGCTGGATTTTTTCTTTTAGTGTGTTCTTAGTCCTTATTAAACACACCAATCTTTTTGCAATGCAGACAAAAAACTTTGTTTTCTGTCACTGCTATGAGAGAAAAAAATGTACACTAAGATGTGGGTGCCACAGCTGGTGGGTTTCTTTCCCAGCCAACTCCGACAGAATTTACGTCAACTTTTCTCCCACAACACTTCTTGCGCTATTGCCAGCCTCCCAAGGGAAGGCAAACAACAGTGAGGCTTACGCCCAGCAGATAAAAGCCACCTGGTCTCCCTTCATCGAGCTGTCTGTCTCCTATAATCGGCCTCCCTTATGGAATGGTTTTCCTTTTTTTCATTGCTGTTTTTTTCTGTACTGCGACCAGGCTGGTGGTATCTTTCATCTCCGATGCGCTCTGAAATTATTTAACTACTTGACTAAGGTTGCAAAACTCCATATATGCAACTGCCTCTCCTGCACTGGCAAGCTAGGTAACATAGCAGCTGAAAAGATGGCTCTGCTCCATGCACTATATAGCAAGCAGCAGTGTCATCTACTCTCGCGGAGACGGAACGCTGGGCGGGATTTACATTTGATTGGCAGCCCGGCCCATGCGGTTCCGCCGCTTTCCCCCGCCACGCGGGCTGCCCTCGGTCGCCACGCCCCACCGCTGCTCGCCCAGCTCCGTGATGGACTTGGGGGAGACGGGTGGCGGGTGCGCTGGGTGCCTGGGTGAGCAGGAAGACAGCGGAAGCGAAAGGGCATGCAGCCAATCAAACATAAGTCCCGCCCAGCATTCCGTCTCTGCAAGAGTAGATGACACCACTGATTGCAAGGCCTACAGTATCTCAGAGCAGAGGGGAAAACTTTTTTCCCCCAAGTTTCCAGTTTTCCATCTTTGCAGGAAGCCCTTTTCCAAGGATCCCTGCCACTGGAGACAACAGCTGCTGAGTGCACAAGCTTGCCCCACAATTGTCTCTGCAGTAAGGAAGAGTCTTCTTGAGTTGTTGTGGCCTCTCTTCTACACTGCCCTCTGCTTACGCCACTCTCACCTCTGTTAAAGGGCTGAGCCATTGCAAAGTCAGTGTTATGTATCCAGGAGGATAGCGAGGGTTAAGCCTGAACAAGAGGGCTCCGAGGGGTGGAGCTAATCACCTAAGCTAAATGAATCCTATAGAGGGGTTGAGCCGGTTACGCCTGTTCTGTTCAGTTTCTAATCTGTTGCTGTTACAATAAAATGTTTAACTGCATCTGTCTTGTCTGAGTTGAATCTGCAAGGAACCCAGTATTTTACAGTCAGAGTGGCATCACTGGAGCGGTGCAAACTGCTCTGTCTTGTATGGTACCTGGCCATGCCGTATAAGTGGCCTGTCCCACTGCTGGAGACAATCGGGGTGGTGAAAACAATGTGGATTGCCTAATAGGTCTGAACTTTAAGACTGTTGCAGCACCCAGCCTGCATGCTTTATTTCCTCCTTATCAAAGCTGCAGGTAGATGCAAGCAGTATGGAGAGAAGGATACCTGATTTGCCCCACACATTAATATTGGTGTACTGCACACAAAGGCATCAGAGGGAAAGAAGGAGCCTTCCTCCCCACTTCTGCTAGGGTATGTCAAGGCAGCATTTCTGGTGGGCTGGCAGAGACAACTGGCAAGGAGAGGCATTTGGCATTTAACCAAACATGACAGATCACGTCTCAATCAATATAAAATGAGCAGCAGTGGCTCTGTCCCCATCTAGTTTGACCCAAAGAAAGCATGGTAATAGCTAGTCGTGTGGGAAGCTATTCTGAATTCAGGAAGATTTTGTGATATAAGAAATTCATCTAATCTATCCAGAGTATTTGCATATTTGGAGTTCTTAGCCAAAATGCAAACAGGTCCATTCAATGCCAAGTGTTGGATGTTGGCTCTAGATCTCTTTCCAATAAATTCTTATACCCTGCATCAGATGCTACAGCTGACAAGCATGGCCTTTTGGGGCACTTTGGGCTGCATGCCACAACAGTGCAGAAGACTGAACATGGGTCCTTGAGAGTCAACCCACTGGCTTGAACTTTTAAGACAAATCTTGCCTGAAATCTCACCTGCCATGCTTCAATATACCACCATAACTATCCAAAACAAACCATTTTTTTCATCATTCCTGTATTCTACTTGCCTTCTACAAAGGAGATGTGGCAATACAATTAGATGTGGTAATATAAATCATGATTGTGGGCTAACAAAATCTTGGAAAAGCTACTTTCACAGATAGTTGGGAAAACTGCATGACATAAATATCTAAAACCATTTTATCTGCAGCCTCATCTTGGGAGGGATTATCCATAAGACCTTAAGAAAAGCCTTGCTGGATCAGGCCAAGGGCCCACCTAGTCCAGCTTCCTGTATCTCACAGTGGCCCAACAGATACCTCAGGGAGCACACCGGACAACCAGATAGTTGTATCTCGCTGCCACTCCCCTGCATCTAGCATTCTGAGGCAGCCTATTACACTCGTACCACCCCAAAGGAAGACACCAGATTGTGGTTGGGGGTTAACTTTATTAAACACAAGTGACTAGTTTTTAAGTCATGAAACCTACTGAACACACCATCCCTCCCTCGCCAGTCTGGCAAAAAACCTGCCATCCATGGCCAATTTGGATGACAGAAAAAAGTTCCATACATATCTCACACATGAGTCTCATACAACCATTACAAGCAACCAAAATTAACGTGCTTTTATTGTTCTCCTTCCAAGTGACCCATCCATGCTTGATTTAATTTCATCTATCAGATTAACATTGTGTTCTTTGGAGCTTGAGATTGTTCTTCTTTTTAATATACCCTGAAAAGCTAACTTCAGGGTGAAAGTTTCTATTATCCACTTGCATCTTTCAAAAGAAAAAATAATAATGAAGGAATGGAACGAGCTCAAGAAAATAGACAGATGCCTAAAAGGCTATCCTATTTGCATAATGAATGTTCCCCATCAAAAAGAAAAATTAAAGCCCTTCTCATTTGAATTTCACATTAATGGCATTCTTCAAAACTATCCCAAAGATGGAGAATATGCATGTAGGGGGTGGGGGAGGGTCCGCTGGTGCCAGACGTAATTTTAGAAAATGCCTTTTAAGCCAATTTCTGTCAATCAGTCAAGGAAATTAAATACCTTCTGATTGTTTGCATGCTGAGTTTTGTCACAGATTCCAAATGAGATATTGGCCGGGTGATAAGAGTCTCCTGGTGGATTTTTGCAAGTACTGCTTGCACTGAAAAGCAGCTACATGAGGCAGAGGTACAGCACGGAGAAGAAGCCTGCTTAACCCTTTCCCTTTTTATGGGCTGTTCAAAAGAACCCGGATCTTTCCTTACAACAGGTGGGAAAAGAGTTGAGAGGTATTTTTGAAGAGAGAAACAGCTGGAAAAGAAGAGGTCACACAGTCCTTTCCCTGCTGCACAGCCTACTCCGAGGGCTCTGCTACTGGCACTGAGTATGATTCTTCTCCCCAAGATTGTTGTCTTGCCACAGTGTCATTGCCCTTCACATAGAGGGCTAAGAACCACCTCTCTAGCTTGGCTCCAATGGGGGCTCTTCTCTGGGCATGGCTTCCAGCAGTGCGCCTGCTTGGGAATGCCAGTGTCCTCTTTGTGGCAAACATCCAGGCAGGAGCTGGCTCTGGTGGGTGCAGAACTAACCCCTCAGGCCCAACAGGTCAGGTATCAGACTGACTCCTGAACCATCAGTACCAGTGGCAGTGGCAGCACCAAATCAGCATCTATCAGAGAATCAACCGGGGGGGGCACCATGAGCAGAGGGGGAGAGCACCATGCACCCAGAGCAGGCCTTTGCTTCAGAGTACTCAGCAACCTGGCATGGGTGCCAGCAGAATATTCCAGAAATATTTAGAATAAAGCCACAATAAACAATGTAATGCAGTTTTGTTCTTCTACCGACTCTTTTTCAGCTTTCCAGGAGCTATAATCAGCCGCGCTTCAAGTGTCAGGTTCTGAAATAGAATTTGCCTTCACATCGTTTCTTCTCGCATTTATAGAACAACAGAGAATTGCAACAGGGAACTGCAAAGTGATGAAGTAAATAGGTGGAATGTGGTGCCTGCATAAGTCAAATATAGCTTCTAACTAACAGACGAAGCAAAAACCAGCTTTAGAAGTGGAACCAGTTCCTCAATTTCCACTTAGATATTGTTGGCATTTTGGTGTCTCTCTAAGCCAAGTCTCCTGAGCCTTACCTCCTGCTCTCATATACTCATTCCCATTTGTGCAGGGCTATCACATTCCTTCCCTCAGATAAAAAAAGAGATTTGCGGTCACTATCTATAGACTATATTCAGACACAGTATTTGTGCAGTATTTGCAGATCCCTTTTAGGGAGTTTACTGTGGTATGAATATCAAATAAAATTGCACAGCATAGAATTTTTTTAAACATATATTTTGTTTTGCACATATGTTTTAAACATATATTTGGAAAAGTAACAGGAATTCAACAAGAGCGTCACTAACGCTCATACAGATTTCCAGATTTCAAATCTGTGTCCAGATTTCTAGTATTCATTTCTCTTTGAGTATGAGGGGATGGAGAAACCCAGTCCCAGAACTGGAAAAAGCCCCCCCCCCGCCCCGCGCTGATTATTGTCCTACTGTCAGTATCCACTGCTCCCTATATTGCATTGATTTAAAAATGCTTATCCCAACCCATAGGTCAACATAGTCCTCTGAGCAGTGTACAACATTAAAATAGAACATTGGAGCTTCAATCATATATACACTTTCCTGAGGGCAAGTCCCACTGACCACAATGGGCCTTACTTCTGATCAGATGCACAGAGGATTGCACTGCAAATGACTTTGGAATGATGAATGAAACACATAAGAGATGCAAGTTGCATCACTCCGCTCTTCCAATACTGATGCAATTATTGCTGCCTAGCTGCTGTCATTATCATGTCTAAATGCACATCTGCATGCCTATGCATTAAAGTTTTTTTTTTTTTAAATGGCAGCAAAAGCAGGAAAAGCCGCTGAACAACAGGCTGAACTGAACTGCCGCAGATCAAGGGTTCCCAAGACCAGCGGTTCCCAAACTCTTCCGGAGAGTTTGAGCTGCTGTAAATCAAGCTGCTGGAGGAGCGGCACTGGCATTTCCGTGGTCATACCAGTCCCAGGGAAAATCAGCTTTGAAAATATGTACTGGGGGCACTGTGGCCCTCCAGGGGATGCGGGGAGCCCATGGCCCCCCTCTGCAAGCTTCAAAACTGCTCCAAAATGTTATTGTGCCCCACTTCCTGTTCTTGGACAAAAAAGTGGAAGTGGGTCATGATTGCATTTTGGAGCAGGATTGAGGCATGGGGAGACTTGCCAAGGAGGCCACGGGCACTTTTCCTCTTTTCCCTGGTATCAGCACCTGCAGAATTGCAGAAGCATCAATGCTGACATCACTCCACCCCTTAAGGGAACAGCAACAGGGCTTCCCTGGCTAGCTTGTCACACTGCCACAATACCCCAGTTTGGGAACCACTTGTCTAGGCCATAGTGTAGTGGTAGACAAGTGTTTCACTCATTATGCTCATACCGTTTCCCCACTGAAAATCTCCTGCAGGGAGCAATTGTTTATCTCTAAAAATGCCGCTGTAGCAAATGACACTTTTAACTTTTAGAGTTTAATTGCCACTTCACAGGCTGCATAGCAGAGAAAATGGTAACCTTGGGCTGCAGTCCTATTCCCACTTACATGAGAGTAAAGTCCCATTGAACTCGATGGGACTCCTTCTGCATTGATAAGTTTAGGATTGCAGTGTTAGTGCTAGCAGCTCCTGCTTTGTTTTACTTGCACACAGCTTTGGGGTATCCATCAATCCTGCTGATATGAGATACATGTAGACTTGCCAGGTGTCCCGTATTATGAGGGACATCCCTTAATTTAGATGTAAAAATTGTGTCCCGTATCAATGTTAAACTAATTCTGCTGCTGCCGCCGCCTCGCCACAGCTGAGCTTTCCAAGGATTGGGTGACAGCCAGCAGCTGTTCTCTTCCAAGCTGAGCCTTCCACCCCCTCCTTGTCCTTCTTCCTTCTCCATTGGCTCCTGCAATGCAAGGTCCCGCCCCCCAGTCTCTCATTCGCATTAGCAGGCAGCCCGCAGCAGCACTTCAGCCAAAAGAGGCAGGGAGAGTTTGGATGCGCATGCGCAGTAAAGTGCCCACGCGTAGCCAGTTTGTGCAGCCTCGTGGCGGGCTGCAACAGAGTGCACACATCTCTGACTGGTCCTGGCTGCAGCTGCATCGAGAGCCTCCATGGCCTGAGGTGAGCACTGGAACACCGGAGAGAGAAGCACTTCCGGAGGGGTCTGCAAGCCAGCTCTTTCCCTGTTCTGCAATATCTTTTTGAGTTCTGTCTTCTCCCCTGTTAGCTTGGTTTCTTGCCTCCTCTCCCAGAGTTGGAAAGTTCCCCCCCCCGCTTTTCAGTCATTGTCTCAATTGTGATATTTGCGTATTCTCCCTCTGAAATAAGAGTATATGAATTTGTATCTAGTGCTGTAAGAAAGGAGCAGAAGCGCGCGCGCTCGCGCTCGCTCGCGCTCTCTCTCTCGCTCACACACACACACACATACACACACACACACAGAGAGAGAGAGAGAGAGAGAGAGAAGGATCCATAAATGGAAAGCTAGGAACTTGTGAATTTCTGAGCTTAAGAGCACAAGCCTATGCATGTTTACTCAGAAGTAAGTCCCATTATATCCAATGGGGCTTACTCCCAGGAAAGTGTGTATAGGATTGCAGCCTCAATGCTGCCCAAGACAGCAAGAATAGTGGGGCAGCCTCAAAAATGACAGTGCTTCATTTCTAAAGTATGTGTGTTTTATTAAAAGGCCAAAAATCTCCACTCTCAGTGCAGTCAGCAATTCTAGGTATGTTATTTGTGTTACCCCTCATTTCTAGTGGCTGAGCCCTGAAAAAGAAGGGAATTGTTCCAGCAGTTTTGCATGAGCAGAACACTTTTCATCTTGTGAGAGAATTGCTCATTTGTGTGTTTTTTAGCTGAAATAGTTATGTGGCATTTGTGAATACTGTTTCTACCTATTGACATTTTAATAGCTGGCTTTTATCAGTTGTTTTCCAGCTACAGTAATTAATGATTGCATAATTTTTATATCATTTCTGGTAACCATTGAGTGGTTTGATAGAAAGCAGGATTCCGATACCTATGTGTCCCTTATTGCCATTTTGAAAACCTGGCACGTCTAGATACATGCATGGCAAGAGCAGAGAAGTCTCTCCTCAATACAGCCCTTAGCATCTTGGCCTTCATGCTCCTCCTTTACTTGTGCTTCCTGCTTTTTACAGGGAGTGGCTCAGAGTTTCATAGATATTAGATTTGTTATTGTTTTATAAAGCAATCATTATCAATCATGGGTATAGTGAAAAAGTCACACAGTAATAGAGTGCGGATGAAATATTTGAAATGCCAGCGACGTTCAAGGCCGTTCAGTCAGTCCCTGGAGTTCCATGACCATATAAATATAACATGAAGTCATCCGATCATTTCCTACAATGGAAGTAATAGTCTCAAAACTTTTACAAAATGGCCAATACTTTTTATTGACACTTATGTAAATGTCTGGAATAGTTAGACAGAAGAAATCTAGTCTCTCCTGAACTGCCCAGCTGTTCCCTTTTCATTAATGAAAAGGGAAACTTGGAAAATTCATTTTTGGTTTCTATTCTAGTGCAAATATTGTTTACCATCTTTCTTTTGGCTTCTAAACATGAACACCGCAAGGTGTCCAATTATCAGAATTGGTGTCCAGTGAATCAGAATTAGCTGTTAAGTTGCATCATTAGTGATCTGGGTCATTGCGACTGAACCTCAGTTTAGTGCTTGACAAGAAAAGCAGAGCTGATCAGCTCTGTCCTATCTGCTTAGAGACACTGTCATTGCCAGGCCCAGCAGCCACAAGTGAGCACAAATTTCTCCATTTTCTATAGACCCCCAAATAAAAGTGCCATTAGATTAGACCTCCAAATCACTGTGCCATTAGATAAACAGAATGTGTAAATCCCAGATCTTCCTACTGTTTTAACGATCAGCTGTTTAGATCAAGCACATTACTTTTTAAATAAAATGTTTTTAAAGGTTTATGTTCTGAGAGATTTTGCTTTTTAACAAAATGTTAAACTTCTTTTAGTATGGTTTCTAATGAATAATTATAGCAACTTGGCTTGACAGCTATCGCCAAGAAAGTTTCATAAAAGGAGAACAACATTAAAGAGCCAAGCATTGGACAAAATGGCCAAGGACAAACAAGAAGTCTACGGTGAGTCTACATCAAAATGAAGAATTTTCTGATATGGTCCTTTCTTTAATCTAAAGCAGTGATGGCAAACCTATGACATGCGTGTCAAAGGTGACATGCCACAACATTCTGGGTGACATGCCAGAGTTCACCAACTCCTAACAACTCGGCTTGTTTTACTAATATTACATTTTTGTAATGGTTTGATGTTCCTTTAAGCAATACATAGCCCCACACATGATTGGCCTGTAGTGTTTTTTTAATGAATGAATATGTAAATAATTGTTTCTCTTTCATTTGGTAAGGAGGGGGGAGTGACATGCCAGCAGAGTCAAGTTTGGAATTTTTGACATGGCAAGCCCAAACGGTTCTCCATCACTGATCTAAAGCTTTTGTTATGTTTCCCTTCTCTAAACGGGTATGTTGGGATTTTTGAGTCTCTGTGCAACAAGGAAGAAGATCTCTGTAGAGCCATCTTCTTGAACTAATGGTCTGTAGGTCATTGCAGGCCTGCTGAACCTCTCTGGTAAGCACATTATGCCTCTGCTGTTCCCTGTTCTCCTATAACCCTTTTTTTCTCTGCAGCTGATAAGATCCCCAAATGGCCCAGTTCTGACTGCTGTTTCCTCATGCTATTTCACATGTGCAAATATGTACAATGTAAAAAAAATGGCACCTGCATGCCAGTAAATATGTCTATGCTTCATAAGTAAAAAAAAGAGTTAAACAGAATAGGTGGGACCCCAGATTAGCATGTCACTAAGTGGGGCTGACTAAGAGCGCAATCCTAACCTGGAGTTAAGCCTGCAAAGTTTGGCCAGCACAAGGGTCACCGTAAAGTATGTTTGGACCACTCTCATCAGAGAAGCCAGCACAAACATGCACTATCCTCCCTGACCCCGAGAGTGGTCCAAACATGCTTTACGGTGGCCCTTGTGCCAGCCAAACTTTGCTGGCCTAACTGTGACAGCCTAACTCCAGGTTATGATTGCCCTTTAATCTGCAGTTTAATTGCAACAGGCAGTTTAAACCTGGTAGCTTAATTACAGAGTCACATTGCAATAGGCAGACCTGAATTGCCTGCGGTCATGCTCCCAGGGTTAGCAAAGGAACACAGAGGTCTCACACCGAGTGAGTCCATTGATCCATCTAGCTCAGTAGCAGCAACCCTCCTGGTTCCCTGTCCTACCTGGAAACACCAGGAATTGTACCAAGGACCTTCTGCATGCAAAACATGTTCTCTGCCAGCGAGCAGGTACTTCATTTGTACCTGGGAACACACAAGTGAATGGGTTTGGCAGGAAACAGTTAGCTATGTTAACAAATCTTTTGAAGTGACTTGATAGCTGATAGGATTGACAGAGGAGGCACAGGGATGAGTGGGGACTTGAAAGTTAAGCACAGGAGCAAAGATGATGCAGACCTAAACTTTAAAACATAATTTAAAACAAAAAACATAATTTTTTAATTATGTTTTTTTAATCCAGTCTTCAAGCCATGGATTAAAACACATTATGGGCCTTAGTTCCAATATTTCACTTTAGCCTGTAAAAAGCTTCTTCAGAGAGTCCTAAAGAATTTTGTATCCTCTGCTCACTGTTCAGTACAGCATCTCTTTTTAAGGTGGCTCAAGTAGATGTCTAATTAGCCTCACCTGATAGCAGGCCACACACTGACTTCCCAGTGCCTGCTTGAATTTTAAAAGGCATACAAACACATTTTTGGCTTTTTCTCAAGAACCAGACTTACCTAGCTATGAAAGTTTTAGTATGTTTCCCTTTGTTCATCAATTGAAGCAGAAAGAGAGAGGAAATTGAGCTATAAAGGCAATTAGGATGAGCCCCTATGATTTCATTTCAATCTTTCAGGGTGCAATCCTAACCTGGAGTTGGGCCAGCACAGTTAGGCTGGCACAGTTTGGCAGGTGTAAAGAGCAAAAGAAGGCTAGGCCATGGTCTCACTCCATTTTGGCAAAATTACTCCATTTTGTAAAAAAGAGCTAGAGCTGCTAAAGTATCAGCTGGTGGTAATCAGCTCACTTCCTGATGTAATCAGAAGTGTTATTTCCTATTTGCCTTGTTTCCTGCAGAAAGGTGTGAGGTCATAGCAAGGGTCAGGAAGGAAATACCTAATCAGGAAGGTTCCATCTAGCTAGCGCTGCAATTAAGAAGATTCCGCACAGCTGAAACTTATCATTTAGGTTCAGTGTTTGTGTACATAACCTTTTCTGAACAGGATGTAACCTCTGAACATTCCATCAGGAAAATGTCTGACCTGTATCCTGATTGGATAATTAATTGTACTAGGAGGGTATAAAGATACCCAGTTTTGGGATACAGATACATACACCATCAGATCTTCAAAACATCATCAAACCTTCAGAAAAGATCATCAAACCATCAGAAACCTTCAAATATCCAAACCAACAGATCACCTTCTCCACGTCAGTCCAAGATGCCCAGCCTGGACCTTTTGCTTGCTTAGACTTGAGAAGAAGGTGAATAAACTATATTGATAGTTTAATTTATCTAATTGTTAGCATTTCATTCTAAGCAGTATATCGAACTTTCTTCTACCATGTGCTAAATCCCGAAGTATCTCAGAGATGTTTCTACGGATGGTAACTGCGGTAAAGCTGTTTCACGTACTCCAGTTGAAGGAATTACATGACACTTACTATTTCTATGAGTTAAATATTCATGTACCTGATTCTTAAATATTCATGAACCTGGTTCTAAACAGAATTATTTAATAAAAGCGCATTAATGACAACTGTATTTCAAATTAGGCAACTCCTAATTCACATTCAGTCATATTATGTAAAGATTGGTGGTTTATTTAGTAGTTAGCAGAGGAGCTTCGGAATATATCACAGGTCTATGGCTGATTTATGCCTTTTGGAATGTGCTCTTCTCATTATTTTTCCACACCATTTTCCTGGATGTGGTTAATTCAAAGGCCCGTCAAATTTTGAATGAGTTTGTGCATCCATTTGTAACTGGGAAATGTCACCACATGGTTGTATTTCAGTATCACAGCTCGTAGCAACATTTATAAATAAATAGTGCTACATCAAGAATTTGAGTTCTTGACCAAAAAACAAACCATCAATGTGTGGATGCGACTCCTCACCATTTCAATTTTAGGAAGCTCCCAAATGGGTTCACCCTAATATCTAGTAGGCGCTTTCATTTTATTAGAAAGTGAAAGAGGATAATTTTTTGCATGTGTCCATGTAAAAGCCTTTGGAAGTATTAAGTGTTTAATTGTAAGAAATAGAAATATACCTTTATGTTAGTTGATATAAAATGCTCATCAAATGGAGGGTGGGATTAGCCTTCTTCACACGTTCCACCCCACATTCTGCCTAAATGGAGAGAAAGAGGAGAAGGTGAATAGATTAGCTCTGTTCAGACATTTCCCTACATCTGGGGAAGGGCCCTATCCCCTTGTATACACCTTCATTTGAAACATTGTTCAATCCCCACTCCATTGGTCCTGTGCAGACATGCTGTCTGACCATACCTTCTGCTTTCCATGCATTCCAGAACCTTGGCTGGCCAAGATTCTAGAATGTGTAGAGCAAGTAGCCCACCTCTACTCTCTAGAAGAGTTGCCCACCCACACTTTCTCTCCAGGGCAACCTAAAGGCAATTTGAGTAAATTGGGCCCTGCACCTGGAGGGGCCCCACACTGGTGTGGCTTCACTCTGTAGCTAGCACTCCATCATGGAATCTTCTATGCCATGGTGTGCACAGAGAGCAGGTCATCACCACTGGATGGTCTTCCACCCACCCGTGCTTTTGATTGGCTTGAAATTGACCCCCCCAGCAGTTGGCAATGACCCCACAGCTGGGTGCTTCATCCTGGTGAGTGTTCATCCTGGTGAGTGGGGGGGCCATACAAAAATGCTGTATTGGGCCTCGCAGCTCCTAAGGCTGACCCTGATTATCTCCCACCTGTTCCTGTATGCAGGCAGGGGAGTGTTCCCTGGTGACAATGAGGGAGAGTCCTCCCCTGATGATAAACATTTGTCATTGAAGGCAAATGCTGATCATGGACAAGGTGTGCATCATGTGTACACATGATGCAGAGGATTATCAGCATGATCATCCTACTCCCTCCCATCCATCACCTATGTGTATTCACACCCTATTTCCCTGTATATTTTTCCTGCCATTCATTTGAAACCTTCTTTGGGATCCCTATCAAAGAATGCATAGCCTATGCATGTGCAACTTGTTCACAGCTTCAGATAAATATATGTTCATCTCATGAATACATTAACTGGATAGCGCTATAAACCTGCAAGTCTTCCCTTGATTTTATTTTAGCCTTGCAGTGCAAACCAAACAAGTTGGTTTCATATCCCCACATGTTCCAATCCGGCTTGGCCTTCGTTCAAACAAGGTAGCATTCCCCTGAAAATGCACAAAAGTGCAAATTTGCTAAGGCTTTCTATAATTAATATGTAATACACAGGAGTTCCCTGACTCACAAGAAAAAACAAGATAATTTTGCAGAACTGCAAGACAAGGGGATAGCCTATGTGCCATTCGCCATGTTGACCAAACTGATAATGACGATAAATCAAAATGGCCATTAACATTTCTAGTATTGTTTCCTTACAATAAATATGGCACACAATCGCAATCAATTCTTGACATGACTTGCATAACTCAGAAAACTGTAAACAGAACCCTGTTACCTATAAAGGTTTGAATTTAACTCAGGCATAGGGCTTGTTTCCAGCTAATTAGATTGTTTGATGTCTGTTAGTTCAAAGTCTGTTAGTTCATACTTCCTGTATGCCAAGACATCACAAATCAAAGGGACACGCTGTATTTCTGAACACTGAAAGGCTTGCAGCTCAGTGATGGAATATGTGTTTTGTTATGCAGAAGGTCCAAGGTTTAATCCCCTGGCACTGCCAGGTAGACCTAGGAAAGACCCTTTCTGAAAACTCTGGAGAGCCACTACCACTATCAGGTAAAGGGATTGTGTATTTTTTTTCTTCCTGGGCCAGTTACAGCCCAATCCTATCCCTCCACCAGCCTGCATGTGGCAGCGATAGCAACAGAGGATGTGCTGCACCAGACAACTTAGGAGGAGTAAATAACCATTAATAACCAGACACCAGTGGGTCTCTTTGGATCTATACCTGCTATTTAGCTAGTGGAGATCTGAGGAGCCTCAGCGGGTATGTTCAGCTGGGAAAAGGAGGATAGACTAGAGTTCCTCCCACTCCTGCCCCAAACCACCCCAGTCTGCTTCCTGTCCCAAGCCTCCCCCGAACTGTCCCAAAACCATCCCTGCCACCACCTAACCTTCTCCGGCACAAGCTGGGTGAGCAAATGGGGCACATGTGGGGATTCCAGGTTTTTACCTCATCAGCCCTGAAGTGCACAACAGCAAGACATAGAACAGCAGATCGTGCATTCCGCTGCAATGAGCCCTGAATAGGATTGGGCTGTTAGTCTTTCATCTTGTATCTGGATAGAGATACAGCCTGGGGGGCGTCCAGGGAGTCACAGGGGCTGGAGCAGCAGCAGCAGTCACTTGCCCACCCACTCATGCCACTGCAGGTACAAAGGTAAGCAGTGTCCAGCCCGCCCACTCCTGTGCTCAGAGCACTCCAAAATGGAGGACTGCGGGGCAGGGGAGGCATGGCAGGAGCAATGCCGGAGGCAGGAAACCAGCATCAAGAGGCAGTGATCGTCAACCTGGCCGGGGCAGAGCCTTGGCTAAGAAAGCCACTGAGGGATATCCAGCCTGTATGAGGAAGCACCCGACATCCAGTTAAGATTCAGGTCCATAAAGTTCATAGTGTATGGTGGTGCCCTGAAACCTAGCCCCATTTAACATGGCTGCTGACAGCTCCCTCACTCACGTTTCAGCCATGGTTGAAGCCTGCGAAAGGCATCACAGGAGCTCCCCACTCTGACCCTTACAGGCTACAGAGGAGGGCATGAGGCAAGGGAGGGTGGCACAGGGGCAGCCATTTCTTGGTGGTGGCAGAGAGAGCCCCAAATCTATCAATTGAAACAACTGCTACAGTCTGCCTCAGAGCAGCCCAATCCTAAGCAGCCCCAAAATGGTTATTGCTCTATCCTGTGGGCACTATGGCAGCAGCCGGAGTCTCCTTGGGAGGAGACATTCATCCCTTTATTATCCCTAGTAAAGCCCCAGGCCTTGAACGTTCCACTTGAGTTCTACTCAAGTCTGTGCTGGCTATTTTGCTGGCGCAGACTTGAGAAGGCCCATGTCAGGCTTCCCAGCCCGAAGCAAGGCATAGGGAGGTTTTCACTTGTCCCATTCCCACCCGGGCCTGGTTCTGCCCCCCACTTGCCCAATTCCTCCCACCTCATGTCTTGCCCATGCCTCCAAAACCTGTACTGCCGGCTGGCAGTCTCACCTCACTCCAGCAGCAGAACCTCGACCTCCCTGCAGCACCTCCATGGGGCCAGCACTGCCTACCCACCTGGGTGCCGCAAACGTACATCACAGCATGCTTGTGACACCCACAGCTGGCGCTGAGCAGCAGTGCCGGCACCAAGAGCCCATAGGATCGGGCTCTGAGTGGGCTGGCTCTGAATTCCCTAATCAACTACCCCGGTGCGGCTTTTGGATTTTTTTCTAATGGATCAATACACCCACCCACAATATTTTTAAAAGTACCAGCAAGTTTGTTAAAACTCATGCAATGGCAGGAATAGTGGGTAGAAACAATCACCACTTATTAAAGTATAAAACATTCATATGAGACTCTTCATATCATTCTCCTCCTGTGGCTCAAAGGACAACACCAAAGGATTGTGTAACTGCACTCACTTAGACCTGTGGAATGAGAATTTCACTCCCTGTAATGGCTTTACTTTATTCTTTTCCTAGGCAGCATCTTTTCATCGCTCTCAAGAGCCACAATTTCCATTTTTCTTGAAAGAAGCAATGAAAATCTGTTACCCTGTAGCCTCTCCTCATGTAATACTCTTTATTAATGTTTGGTTTGTTGCTGTGTAAGACAGCAGAAGGATGCTCAGAGAATATAGCAGACTTCTGGGGGAGAACAGAGCACTGCAGTTCAGTCAGTCCTTTTCCAATGTGGCCTTTTTTCCACCTTGTGTGGGGCTGGGATATGCAATAAAAATTACCTCATGTGCTTCTAATGAAAATAGCCTTACATACCGGGAGAGACTAGAGCTTGCAGCAACAGCTCAGCCTCCGTTGTAAGTGCGCATGTGCCTTCTGCATGATTGCTCAATCAGAGGGGAGGCTGAGCTATCATTGCCACAAGCTCCAGTTTGGGGCAGCCCCTTGAATGGCTTGCAGTGTCACCACCACATTTCTGAGTCTACCTCCCCAGCCTTGGATGTCACTGCATGTCACTGGAGTGGGGCTGAGTAGCTCTTGCCCCTGTCTGCTGAGCTGGTTTGGCTCCCACAATATCTGTACCTTTGCTGTTAAAGGTAGAAACAATGAAAAACAGATTGTTGTCCTCGGATAGGCTTTGATATGAAAGTGGGCTGCTCTGGAAGGCTTGCGCATTCAGATCCTATGGATTTCTGCACCATTTAAAAGTCTGCTCCAAGAATTCCCATGCCACATTTTACAAGAAAGTCAGACAGTCACAGCTCCAGTGAGCTGTTTTTCTCCACAGCCATAAAGAATTGTGGCAAGGCAACTCTGCCATTTCCTTTGCAATGCAATTATTTCAATAAAACCAGTTCTGCTTCCACAGCCTGCATTGTTATATTTCCCTGTGATTATGACATACCCGGCAGGGACTTCCTGAATGGTTAGCTTTTGTTCCGCAATTTCCCTCCACTTAATTTGTTTAGCATTCTTACAATATTGACAAACCGCCTTTCAGCAGAAAGGAGTCTCAAAGAGAGTCCCACGAAAACGCAAAAAAAAAAAAAAACCCTCAAGGCCAAAAACGCAATACCTAAACATCAATGTCGAAACTCAAAATTAAAGGCCAACAACCTCAACAAAAAGAACAGCAGGAGTCAGAGCAAAAACTAAAGTTCCAGTCTGTGAAAAAGCTCTTTGGAACAGCCATGTTTGCACATCTCTGAAAAGAGGCCAGAGAAACGACCATTCTGACATCACAGGGCAGTGAATTTCAGGGGATGCTACAGGACAATCTCTCCTTTCAGCTAACAACCATCAAGTGTCTGAAAGTGCATACAGGTATGAGGGTTCTGCAAACCCTGTTGTTAGGCACATCCATTGTTGCCCAAACAACTGTGAACGGCAGCTGCGTTGCAGCCCTGAATGCCTTATGGCAATCACGTAGCATCCCAGAACGCCTTGCAGAGCTAGGAAAGCAGGAAGATGGCAGCTAGCTGGCGAAAGCACAAAAAGAACCCACATGAAGTTCAGGTTATCGTTTGAGTCTGCAAGGACAGAGGGAAAGAAGTAGCCCAGTGAGTTTGGTGGGGCCACCACAGTATATGCAGAACATTGCTATGTGGCACATACCTGTATAGTCATTAGTTTATACTGTTGATGTACAAAATTGGTCATGTTGGGCACTGGTCATGGAGCCACATCCATCAGAGGGGCCAGAAACCCCAGCACCAAGTGGCAGAGGTGGTCTTGTGGGTCGGTGGGCTCAGGGCTAGACTTTGCCTTATTGCCCACAGCAACCTGACACCAGGATTGTCAGCAATTTGCACTTTCCTCATTCAGTTCACTAGAACAGTGTTGGTTTTCCCTGTATTCCCAAGAATGTTCCCAGAATCCCAGCAATTTTCCACATGTCTACTTATCCCTTCAGATTACTCAGTGCAGCGGGAGTATCTGCCCAAGGAGGAAAACGACCGTACCAGGGTCACAACATATACATGCAGGCTAAAGCAGGTTTATCAGCTAATAGCAGCTTATATAAATCTTCCAGAGACAGATGTAACACAACACAAAACATACAATACAACCTGCTTCTTGATGCCTTCTTTGCATTGCACTGCCAGCAGAAGTTTGGCTGGTGCTGACAAGGGAGAAGGCCTACTCTGTGGTGACACCTCGCATGTAGAATTGCCACCGGTGGAGATCAGGATGGTTCCCTCTCTCCCATCATTCTGGTCACAACTAAAAGCCCACCATAGGGGTGTATATGAGGCATAGTTGGGGGAAAGGTTATGACTTTTGGGCAGCCCAATCCTAAACTGACCCAGTGTCCAGGCTTACAGTGGTGCCAAAATGGCCGTCACGGTATTCTCTGGGGCCAGGGAAGCAGCCAGAGATCTCAGGGTAGAGCCCCAGAGGCCCTGATGGGTCTACTCGGATCTCTGCCTGCTATTGGGCAGGTGCAGAACTGAGGAGGCCAGTTATGGCCTCTGCAGCCCAGTAGTGGGTTCAAGACTCAACAGCAGACTCTGTTGCCAGCCCTACCCCCTCACAGACCCGATCCTCCACCCAGACCACCCTCTCTCCGCCCATTTCTGCCCCTCCCCACCTTCTCCCCACCCTGGGAAGCCTCAATGCTAGCCAGCAGTAACACCTACCACTGGCCACTCCTGCTACAAGTCTTCCTGACACTGAGTTCCAGCGCCAATTGGTGTACTAGCAGCACTGGGCTCTAGGACGGGCCCTAAGGCTGCAAAGCAATCTGCTTATCTGAGATCAAGGGCGTAATTCTAAACAGCGCCGGACTGGCAAAGCCAACGGGTCAGTGCCATATCCGACGCTGTTTAGGAGAGGCTGGAGCCTCCCCGCAGCAAGGGAGCATGCACTCCTTTACTGTAGGGGAGGCTCCAGCCTCCCCTATGTGCTCCTCGGATCTGTGCCCGCTAAAGGGCGGGCGCAGATCCGAGGACACCGCGTGGCCCAAATTGGGGCCTCGATGCCTCGCAGCCTCGCGGTCGGGCTTAGCATGTGGCCATACGGCCACCTCCCAAGCCCACCCACGTCACGCCCAAGTCACTCCCCACCTCCCTCCTTCTCTCCCTGCAATCCCCGTGCCGCCTCGGCACAGGGTTTAGGATTGTGCTGTAAGCCCGCTAGATCCAATTGGACTTGCTTCTGAGTAAAAAGATGTAGGACTGCCATTTTTGCTATGAAGTTTCAGATTCTCTTCAACATATTCTTTTACAATGTGTGTCTCTTCAATCACTTCGTTCTCGCTATCTTCAACCCATTTTAGCTGACCCCTTTTTTCCATTTGCCAATCCTCTTCCTTTTTTATTGAACGATTTATGTACTGATGTGACTAAGGCTGTTGCCTCCTTTCTGATGGCTGTGCTTAAGCTTAAGAGATTGTTTTCTGCTATTGTCTTCTGTATTTGTTATTCATTATTTATTTCCTTTATGATTATGCCAATAAAGGTTTGAAACTGAAAAAAAATTGAAGGTGTAGGACTGTGCTGTGATGGTTAAGGAAGTTGGGGGTTTTTGTTTTTGTTTTGAGGTCTATCACAATACAAATGTGGCATCTTTGTAAAATTGGGAGATACTGGTTGTTGTTTGAATGGTTTATACGTTGCTTTTTGTTTACTTAAACTGACTGTGAGCTGTCTTGAGTGACTTCAGATTGGCGGGGAAGGGTAGGATAGAAATATTTCCCAGAAAAAAAACTAATATTCACTGAAACCACTTAAAATGAGTTTGGGGGTTGTGAAATCCCCATGAAACAGAAGGGAAACAAAAAGAATTGGAGCAAAATTAAATCTGAATTTTGCTCCATTTTTTTTTGGTTTCCCTTCTATTTTATGATGTTCCACAAACAGTATCTTAAAGAGCAATCCTAACCTGGAGTTAGGCCGGCACAGTTAGGCCTTTAAAGTATGGCTGGCACAAGCGACACCACAAAGTATGTTTGGATCACTCTCTGAGTCAGAGAAGCCAGCACACAGACATGCGCCATCCTCCCTGGTTTCAAGAGTGGTCCAAATGCGTTTTATAGTGGCCCTTTAGCCAGCCAAACTTTGCTGGCCTAACTCCAGGTTAGGATTGTACCTTTAGGTACATAGTTAGCAAAAGATGACAGCAAAAGCAATTTCTACAGTTAAGAGGATATAAAAAAAACACCTGGAAGGAATGTTCTGATCTATTATTGCCCTTTAAAGGTTGTTTTGGTCAGACTGACCTTAGAAGATCTCAGGGATTCCACTGATTATACCAGAGAGAGAGAGAGAGAGAGAGAGAGAGAGAGAGAGAGAGAGAGAGAG
>JAJKFI010015461.1:0-12474 GCA_029204185.1 Lerista edwardsae
GATTGATTGATTGATTGATTGATTGATTGATTGATTGATTGATTGATAAAGCAGGTTTACAAATGTACCTGCGAAGACCAGATATGGCTGGCAAAGTTCAGCCAGCGCAGGGTGGGAGGGCAGGAGGAGGCCAGAGGGAAGCAGGGAAAGAGGGTTTGTGGACAGACCAAGCCAGGAAGGGGCCTGGGACTGGCCCCTGCCACCTAGGCTGGATTCTACCCCCCAGCCTGACCCAATCAGCTCTACATGGGCTGCTCAGGGTTGCGCCAATCTTATTGGGACTGCTGGGGCATTACTTGGGGCAGTGGTGCCAACTTGCTTTTATTATCGGCGGTGCCCGTGGCCACGCCCCCTGACGTGACATAGCAACGCCCACCTTTAAATTAAATTACATTATAGCGGGTAGACCTGGGCTCCGAAGCCCAGGTCTATCTGCTATACTTATAATGGGTAGTCCTCCTAGAGTAGGCGGAGCTCCAGAGCCCAGGTATACCCATTATAAGTACAGTCAGTAGCCTGTGCTCCGGAGCCCCGGTCTACCCATTATAAGTATAGCTGGTTGACCGGGGCTCCGGAGCTCCCTTGGAACTCCCGATGAGGTTGAATTTGATGAGGGAGGCCAGGAAGCAGGATGCCAGAACTAAAAATGGTGTTGCGCACTTCACTTTGCCAGTCTGTAAAGGAGAGCAGACATCCTGCACACGTGCCAGGAGTCAAAATGGCATTGCACACTTCACTAGTCTGTCTCCCAAAGACCGTGCAGGTTAGCTGCAGGTGTTGTGGTCTGGTTTGGGTGTGGGTGCTGGGTGCCTGAGGGGGCTGGAGTAAATGTGAGTGCTCTGCCCACATGGAAAAAAACCGTGGGTGCTAAAAAACCCAGAGCCCTCCTAGATGGCGCCCATGACTTGGAGTAAGGAGTATTCCCCTTATTCCAGAGGGAATAGGATCCAGCACACACCATTGCCACTAGAGCCATGCAGCATCCCCACCTCCCAATCTTCCCCCACCAGTTTCACCCCCTCCCCAGGCCCCTTCTCATCAGCCAGACCATGCCCCTGAACCAACCCAACAAAGCAGCACTGAGCTCGAAAATGTGCTTGTTTTTATTTAAGCTTGTTTTTATTTAAGCCATGAAAATGACATGGCATGGAAAACAGGAATTGCCTGCTTTGGATGTGTATATTTGCTCTTAAAATGGTGTACTGTGCTTAGTTGGAATAAACCTCTTTCTACCCTGAGAGTCGAAAGCAGGTAGTAGGACAATGAGGGTCATCCACTACGGAAAGCTGAAAGGCCTCATTCTTCCCTTGCTTGGATAGCTGATGCCAAAACATAATGTGACCCAGCTTTGGTGGATCGTGATGGTTCACTCTGATATGAAGGATACACACAGTCTGACATTGGCAGGAGCATAGAGCCTATTATGTCAACAATATCTAATTGAATGGAATTAGTGTTCATTGAAACAAATTGCATTAGGAACAAGACCAAGCATTGTTTATGTAACATAAGCAGCATGACAGAAGCTAAACACACACACACACACACACACACACACACACACATACACACACACCCATTGCTTCACTGCCTAGTAAAGCACAGATAAGGAACTGATCTTTCGTTAAGTTTTCTTTAGGTAGTTTTATTCACCATGTCATGGGAATAGTCCAGTGGTTCCAAAACATTTTAGAGGTCCTAGAGCAGGAGTGTCAAACATAAGGCCCATGGGCCAGATGCAGTCCCCGGAAGCAATTTCTCCAGCCCCCGTTATAATTGGGCTCTCTCATATCTTGAAAATATGAACAAGATTGGAACAAGATTTGCACATTTTCTTTTCTGTCTTTTGCAGCCGAAGAGTTTCTACGTGAAAACAAAGTGCTTATTTCTGCCCATCAATTGTTTAATGATGTCACTTTCTGCTTAATGATGGCACTTCCAGCCCTCAGCAGGCACCATGAATGCTAACCTCGGCCCTCTGTATGAAAGGCGTTTGACATCCCTGCCCTAAAGGCTTCCGCCTGATTTATAAATGCCAAGGGATCTGGCTGTAATGGTGAACAAGCAGCAGTGCTCCTCATCTCCCAGTAGCAGATTGTTTAACCCTTGATGCACAGAACCTAATCTGCTCTGTCACGTTACAACCCACTGTCCCGGACCCACCATTTGAGAACCACTGATCTAGTCCTAGCAGATTTGCCAGATTCCACTTTGCATTTGGTATTCCACTGATTCCATTTGTATTCTGCCTACCCTCCAAGAAGCTCAGGGTGGTGTACTGGGTAGTGCTACTACCTGCTTCTCTTCCCCTCATGCTTTATCCTTCAAACAGCCCTGTGAGGTAGGTGCAATGCTTGTGACAAATGCGTTTCTTGATCTATATCAGGGTTTCAAAGTGCCATGGGCTAATCACAAGCTGGTCCATCCTCAAACCTATACTGGCGAGTGTAACAAACTATACAGGAAATATACCGTTGCTGCATGAGGAGGAGGAAACCGGGACATTAAACTCTGAAGCTGACTACTCTGCATCTTACCATACCTCATGGACAATGCCTCTCTGACTGCTATAGAGGTTATGCAAAGTCTGAGTGAGAGCTGGATAAATTAAGGATGAAGCATATCCATTTTTTCCTGGTGGAAAAGTTGGGGGTTTCTAAGGGCCCTTCATCAGTCTTTATTAGTCAGGAGCCCATGACATGGTCTGAAATCTTTGCTGCTGTCTTTAAAAAAGGAGGAGGAGGAGGTTTAGAAGGAAATAAACTGTTCTCTTCTAGGGCACTGGCATCTGTGTCTGCTGTAATTCAGATGATTCATCAGAGTCCACACACGAAATATGTTTATGTCTAGAACAATTTCTCATAGACAGACATGGATATGTTCTGTTTCAGTCATTGTCATTTTTTCCCCTCAAAATCCTTTTACTTTTTAGTGTAAAAGGTAAAAATAGGAGGTTGCTCCAACAATATCTCAATATAATCTTTAGGCAAGCGGAATGTATTTTTCCAACTGTCTCAAGATAGATCTGCAGGAGATGAGCTTCTTCTGAGCATGAGATTTTCAAGTAATTTACATACCCCTGATGAGCTCACCTCTCATTGCCCTGGGACCCTTTCTAATAAACTAGTTCTGCACTTATGAGAGGCTTTTGTTGTTCATTTTCTGTAATGGTGCTGCCCCCTTCTTTCCTGACTTGTTGATCTTTGAGAATTCCTTATCGCTAGAGAGAATACTTGCTGACTGGAAGGTTGGCAGTTCAAGACCACGCGACACAGTGAGCTCCCGCGGCTTGTCCCAGCTCCTGCCAACTAGCAGTTTGAAAGCATGTAAAAATGCAAGTAGATAAATAGGTATCACTTCGGTGGAAAGGTAAACGGCATTCCATGCACTTCGATGTATAGCCATGCTGACCACGTGACCACAGAAACTGAGTGACTTTGAGCCAGTCCTCAAAGAAAATGTTTGTCCTCGGACAAACACCAGCTCTTCGGCTTAGAAACAGAGATGAGCACCGCCTCCTAGAGTTGGTCACGCCTAGACCATTAGGTCATGGGGAAACTTTTACTAGGGAGAATACATTTAGCTAATAATTGTATCAAGAAATTGTTGGAGCCACTTTCCATTTTCACTTACAGCCCTTCTTCATGTAGGAAGAACCAACCAGGTAATGCAAGGTAGAATTTGATCTCTGACAAAAAATTCATTCAGAACTAGAGCGAGGTCTCTCTTTTGTACCTATTACAGAGATTAGGCTGAAAGAGAGTAACTGGCTCAAGGTCACTCATGTGATGTTTCAGGCTGAGTGAATCCAGATCTCTCCAGTCCTCGTCCAAACATTCTAACCCAGCCATTTTCAACTGGTTGCTCTGGCACATTGGTGTGAAGCAAAAGGTCTGCAGGTATGCTGTGTGAGTTTGGAGAACAGCATTGAGAATTGCTGTGCAGTTTGTGTAGCTTTGTATCTAGGGCAGAGGGGGAGGGACAGACAATCCATTATTGTAGACAGTTGCCCTAGAAACAGAGCTGCGGAACCCGGATGAACCTCCTGGAAGCCAGAAGTGACATCACAAAAGGCGAAAATCATAGAGAAGACCATAGAGTTCAGTGAGATGAAAACAGCGAAAATTGTTCTAACCACTTCACTACACTCGCCCTTTTCTGCATTTTGAGTTTCTGTTACAGCTGGAGACTGTTGATGTGATAAGATAAAAGCACCATTCAAGGTCAACCAAGTCAGTCTATACCCATCTTAGGGCCCTATGGACTAGGCAGCTCTTGAACCCTCATTACCAATGCTCAGTGTGCCATCAGGAAGAAAGTGAAGATGCCATGGGGACCCCCTGGCAAAGCTTTGCCCAAGGGCTCCCAGCAACCTTAATATCAGCCCCTCTGTTGTCCACGGTGTCCAACCAATCTCTGATAAACCAGCTTTATAGGGTTCTGTAGTGCCTGGCAAAAACTCCAGAACTATTCCTTCAGCAATAATAGCAGGGCAAAAGAAATGAATGTATACATCATGGGAAACAATTCCCATCATCTTACCATAAACTGTTGCCTATCTCCATCCTCTGGATATTTATGTCCCAGAGATGATTTCATTAAGACATCAGGCAAATCGAACACGCTGATCCTGCAGAAGTTCATTAGTGAGACGGACTCCTACAAACTAAAACAGATCTATCCTGCTGGCACATTGTAATAGCAAACCTCAATATTTTGGAATGAGTAGCTTGCTCTGATGCAGTTCACTTAATGTCGGTTGGCAGACTTTCTAAGAAGCACATAAACAAGCCAATAATCCCTGCATGCTTCCTTCCTGTCCTTATCAGTGTGCATAACTGCCCTGAATCCCAAGGCTGCACTGTGTCTGACCATAGCAGCTGTCTGTCACAGCAGCATTGCTACCTACTGATGTGCTAACAGAACATCCAGGGTCAGCTGGCGACCTCAGCACAACTTGCACCAGTGTACCCTGTTTATTGCCAATCCAGCGATTTATAGAGCTGGGCTAAGTCCAAGTGTTCAAAACAGAAGATGTTAAATAATTAGAAATTATGTACACTTGTCAACTGCGGATAACACTTTCTGCATCGGATGAAGGGGACTGTTGTCCACAAAAGTTTATGATTAAATAAACTTCTTAGTGTTTAAGGTTACTTTGCTCAGATTTTAGAATCTTTATTTTTTTTCCAACTAAAGGTTCAGGATGCCATGATTAGAAATAGAGCAATTGCTGCTTGAAAGGAGACTCAGGCTGCAATCCTATGCAAACTTTCCTGGGAGTAAGCTCCATTGAACCAAATGGGACTTACTTTTGAGTAGTTATGTGTAGGCTTGTACTGTAACTATCCAATCCTATCACCCACCATAGGCACCAATGCAACCAGCATGAGGTAAGTAAAAATACTTAAACAAAAAAAAATTTTTTTACTTCCCCCTAGTAAGCTGCCCAATGACTTGTGGGCCTCCTTGGCTCTATGGAAGCTTTTTTGGTGATGTAAGTCTGAGGAGAAAAAAGGGGTAGGCAGTCTGGGAAAGAGGGGATAGGATCTGGTGCATGCCTGTCCTCCTCACTTCCTGCCCTCCCCATTCCCATCCCAACCCATGACAAACCTCTGCTGCCAACTAACCAGAGAAGATAGACTTCTGTACACACCATGCCACTTCCTGTTTGCAGCAGCGATCTGGGCGTGGCAGCTGCCCAAGCTTTGTCCCACCAGAAACTGCTGCAAGAATGTGTTAAAGAATTGTTACAGGCCACTTGCCCTAGCCAGTGGTGTAGCTAATGGAAGTGTAGCTGAGGGGAAAGGTATGCCCCTAAAATGATGTCACAGCAGGAAGTGATGTATTTTTGGCCATAAGATAATACACACCAGTTTGTTTCATTGCATTATGCCTGAAATTCCGCATTGAGTGGCGTGTAACATGATGGTATTATTCATACATACCAAGGTTTTCACAATTTGGCCACTTGTGTCAAGGTCTGTGTCAGGGAGGATGGCGCATGTATGTGTGCTGGCCTCGCTGACTCCAAGAGTGATCCAAGCATATTTTACTGTGTCCCTTGGGCCAGCCAAACTTTGTTGGCCTAACTGTGCCAGCCTAACTTCAGGTTAGGGTTGCACCCTTAGGCTGTTCTCATGGGCAGATGGAGATTATGTTGCTCTCTAGCTCTGGCAGCAAATAAGTTCTGCCCAGCTTGATTAAGGCTCCAGAGAGGGTCACCTGGGCTATGCAGAGTTGCCTTTCATACTCAATCAGAGCACTGTCGCAAATGACCAGCCTTCTCTCCCCTGCCTGTAACTTTCGCATCCCCACAGTAAGTATTTTGTAGAACTTGGAGGGAAGTGGAGAAAGCAGTGAAGAACTGGGATGCTTCAAAGTTCACTCAAGCAACTCTCAATCAACATGCAAGCAACCAGTCACTTTTCCAAGTGTTCAAGTTGAACACTCAAGGAGCACAACTGATTTTCGGGCCAATCAAATGGGTGGAGGAGACCAGAGTGGAGGGCTAGAGAATCTCTGATGCTCTAGCTAACCACTCTTATTCCCTTCCTCTTCTGTTCAGTTTGGTACCCCTTTTCATTTTGGTACCTGATGAGGAAAGGGGGGAGTAGAAGAATGACTGTCTCCACTGGGTAAGGGAGGTGGCACTCAGCTGTGGGAGGAATTGGGCTGATCTTACATATACAAGAATGAGAATATCATAGAGAGAATAGCAGACTTCCTTCTTTCTTTCCATCTGCTATTTTTTTTCTGCTTGTGTAACTCATAAGTTGACGATGACCTTTCCTGCTTCTGTGGCTGTTCGCTGCCACAGAAAGGATCGCCATCGTTGCTCAGCCAGCCTTTCCTTTTGCGAAGCTGCATTTGTGTCGATTGCAGATGCCCAAGGGAAGCCTACTTGCTCCTGAGCTCACTTCCTCGCCACTGAGAGTTTGTCTTTCTCTGGAGGGCTGTTTACATTTGCACAGTGCAATGTTGAGAAAACATCTTGACAACACAGAAATCATTCAGGCAGCGAGGAAAAAAGATCCCTTTGCGCAAATCAGAGGTACAGAAATGCAGCTTGTTTTGTTTTTGTCTCGAAGAGCTGGAAAGCAAACAGGCTTCCCTTTCCAAGCATTGGCCATGAATCATCTCTGTTTAGTATTTTTACACAAATGGTGATTTCAGAAAGCTTTTGATTGCTGGTTTTAATTGCTACTGCAAAATGGCAGCGTCGATAAAATGGAACCAGACTTAAGCCAGTGATGTTACCTTGTTCTTCACAGCACCCATAAAGGTCCGTCACCACAAAGCAGTGTCCTGAGAGCAGAGTTGCACCAGCATCCAGGCTGTGTCAGAATTATGACGGCGCAGCGCTTTCTTGCAGTTGTACCGGCATCCATGATGCAGCTGTCAGAGGAGGGAGGTCTGCACCAGCAAGTTTGTTGTTGTTGCTTACATGGAGTTGGGCCTGCACATCTAGGGGATAAGGACTTCACAGTGTGATATACTTTATGGGTGATCCCTATAAGTAGAGTTATCAGAAACAAACTGGGCCAAAAGTTTGGCCGGCATAAGGGACACCGTAAAGTGTGTTTGGACCACTCTCGGAGTCAGAGAGGCCAGCACACAGACTTGCGTCATACTCCCTGACTCCGAGAGTGGTCCAAACCCACTTTACAGTGGCCCTTTTGCTGGCCTAACTATGCTGGCCTAATTCAGGTTAGGATTGTACCCTGAGACAGAGTGCCTATATCTTTCACTGTCGTATAGAAGAGGCAATTTTGGCAAGCGCAGTTTTTGAAACCCTTGCATGATGAGCTGCACCTGCCCAAATTCCCTCTTCTATACGATGGTTAATAGTACATGAACTCTGTTTCAGTTTGTATCTGATAACCCTACCTATATAGTAAGTGTCAGAATCTGGGCTTTGGATCTAAATGTAATTTCATGTAAATGAATGCTATTGAAAGTGGGATTCCTTTCCAGGGTTGTGTTTAGACAGACTACGCTGCGCTGTTCATGATGCTTTGCCAAGAAAATCTGCAGTTTGGTAACCTTTGCTGTATTCTCCTAAAATAGTGAAGTTTCTAAATCCATTATGTAAAGTGCCTGCTTTATCAATATTCCAGAATGATCTGCCATAGGTAAGAAGCCAGATAAGCTTTAATTATCTTTATTTCAGTTGAACTAGGCTCCCATATCATAACTGCACAGTCCTGGTCATGGCTGCTGCTAGCAAGGCAAGCCTGCACCCTTCCAGGTCACCACGCAGGAAGGGGCTTTCACCATTCAAACATGATACAGGATGAGCATCCTTTATCTGGACCACTTGGGATGGAAACATGTCTGGATTTTGGCTTTGTTTGGATTTCAGAATAACTGCATAAATGAGAAATGCTTCCTCTTGCTCTTTTCACGGTTATGCATAAGGGTGTCTGCTGGCCTCAATGAGTCCAAGACCTTCTAGTGTTCACACTACAGAAAGCGTTTAAAAATTCCAGGACAAAAATGGAATTTTGGAATAGTTCAGATTTTGGATGTTCTGGTAAGGGGCAATCTACTTGTAGCTGCCATACAGAGCATAGAAACCTCCATATAGTAGTATTTTATTTAAACCAATTGCAGGACAGAATTTACCAATAG
Organism: Lerista edwardsae; assembly: GCA_029204185.1. Classification (NCBI taxonomy): domain Eukaryota; kingdom Metazoa; phylum Chordata; class Lepidosauria; order Squamata; family Scincidae; genus Lerista; species Lerista edwardsae. The sequence continues at coordinate 8,635 of JAJKFI010015461.1, forward strand.
TATTCATGTTGGCTGTTCCAATACACTGGAATCATAATGGACTCAGCCTCCTCTAGAAGGTGAATTTGTTCCAGATCATATTTGGGATTTAGTTGAAATTAAAGAGTAGCCCCTACCAAGTAAAGCTATCTATCTTATTGATTCATTTGGCCTAGAAATGTGTATCTGTCTTAAGAAATATGTGTTGATAAACACAGGTTCACTTCATAAAATCAGGACGAAAAGAATCCAAAGATGTATTATAAAAGGTTCTAAATTGTCATTGTGGTTTATGAAACACCGCACAAACTATGGATGCACAGGTTAATGTGAATTAAATATGTCTGGCGTCAAGAACTACCTTGCAACTTAGGTCACTAATAAAAAAAATCATGTTTGCCTAAGCCCTCCTTGCAAGTTCCAAATCTTAGGACTGCAGGTATCATCATGCTGCATTTTGTCAGCCTGACTTTTTCCTTGCAGTCGGGCACACGGTGTCCCCCAGTTTGGCTCCATATTATTCAAAATGGCACTAGGAAGGAACATGCAGTTCTTAAAAAGCTACGTTCTGTTCTAGGGAACCACCACGGTTTTACGCAGGTTAACTGATGATCTCAGAATGAAACCTGGGGAAGGAAACAGTCGAGGTGACGAAGTGGAATTGGCTCAGCAGGATGAGAATGATCTCTGCACAGGGCTACAACCAATCTCAGCTTTCCCATGCCACTGAGACAAATATGTGCTCTTATTTATGGTCACCAAAATGCTATTAAGGCCAAAGACATGTTTATTTTTGCTGCACTAGTCTTTCTCACAGACAATCAAGTAGTATTTATACAGCAGAAAGCAAGGTCCCGCTAGCTGTGCTTGTTTACAGGAGATTATATGTGCTCAATTACCTGGTACAGTTCAGGTGGAAAAACCTTTCCTATGAACTATTGGAGCTAAACTGAGTTCAGTCATTTTCAGATCCATCAGCCCAATATATAGGGACACCTCTTCTCTGCACAAGGTGGCCTGGTTTGGTCTGCACTGGGAGTCCCAGTTTAAACGTGTGGTCTTGAATGGGGAGCTAGATCCTGACCCTATCTTCACTGAAGTCAAAGCCAAGCTTCCCATTAATCTAGATGATGACAGACTAAAATGCCTGACCTGTCTGCCAAGATTTTTTTATTTATTTTTAGAAGGCATATTTCCTGGCCTTTAGTTAGGAGCTTCCAGGGTAGTTAACACACACACACACACACACGTACACACACACACACACACACACACACACACTTTTGTGCTGGAAATGAAGGTCCTGGGAAACAAGTCTACTAGGGAGGGCTTTCCACATACAAGGCACCACCACAGAGAAAGCCCTCCCTTTGGTCACAATCCACCCAACTTCTGAAGGCAGAGAGATCGGGAAGAGGCCCTCTGAAAAATGTTATAGGATCCAGCTAGATTCATGTAGGAGGAAGTGGCCCTCCTACATGCAGCCAGGTCCTTAGTCACTTTGGGCTTTAGAGGTGTTCACTAGCACTCTGAATTGGGTCTAGATTCATACTTGAGGCCAGTACAGTTGTTTAAGAGATGACGAAACATGTTCCTTGAAGCTAGTCCCAGCCATATTTTGTAAGTTTCCAAAGTAAGGACTTCGTAAGTTTGCAGCAGTATTTTGTAAGTTTCCAAAGCATTTCAAAGCAGCAGCATTTTGTAAAGTTTCCAAAGCATTTCAAAGCAGCAGCATTTTGTAAGTTTCCAAAGAATTTCAAAGGCAGACTCAGGCACAATACAATGTCTAATACAAACATTACAAAAGCAGGCTGCCTCTGTCCAAGAAGAGATGCCACTGATTCATCTGCCTGAGTTGGCCAAAGACATCGCATGTCACCAAAGCCATTCTGACAATGCTGGCTCCATCGCCCCCCCCCCCAATGACATTATATCCTTTGAACCTGCAGGGGGAGTGAAACATATTCCAGGAGAGGTAAACAGCATTTCCTTAGTCAGACAAACCACACACCAACAGCACCTTTACCTTGCCTGGACTGAGTTTCACAGTCTTCATCCAGCCCATTTCTAACCCCTAACACCATTTCCACAGTTCTTCTGCCCCACTGAGTAGAAGAAAAGAAGACCCTGAGTTGGCTATAATTGGCATCCTAACGGCACCTCACTGCAGATTTCTGGATGAACTTACTCAGCAGTTTCATGAGTAAGGATGAGTAGAAAGGATGAGACAAGACGAAACCTTGCAGGATCCCATAGTCTCCCAATGATACCTTCTGAAATATACTATCCAGGTAAGAACCACAGAAGTACAATGCTCCAGGTCCCAACTTGGACAGTCTATCCAGAAGGATACAGTACTATTGTTGATGATGAAAGGAAAGATTAACAGAGTTACATTTTGTTTGCACAGACAATCCATCATGATGACCAAGGCAATCTTGATGCCAAAACCAGTCCTGAAAACATATTGAAATGTAACTAGTTTAACAGTCTCATCCATCAGTACCTGGAGCTGCATGGCAGCCATCCTCTCCTATTCAGGTTGAAATGATGCGAGACTTCAGAAATGGACTGGCTGAAGAGCAATAAACTGAGACACAGTGCAGACAAGATATAAGTTATTGATTAGGAACGGGTATTTGTGACTGGCTGTCTGATGTTCTAATTCTCAGCTTTCTTATAACTTCTTCTATGTGATCTTTTTGTCTGTATTCTTGTTACAAGTGCAATCAGCTCCAAAAGCACTGACTGACCAGCCTTGGAATCTGTAAGATATCACAAGATTTTGTCTTGACTCAACAGTGATAGCAGTTATTCCATATTCACAGAACCCTGGTGGAACTGTGAATGAAGCAGCAGGAACATCCTGTATAGTATGGCCTTTGAGGACAACAACACCCCTTCTTCACTCCTGTCCAGAGTGACCCAAAATAGGGCACACAAGCACGACATTTATTTGAGTTGCTTCAAAATGCTCTGACTGTTCTTCTAAGTTTTGTTTTAATATTTAATTGTCAAGGGTGTTTCAGGAAAAAAAACTCCTGATTAGCCTTTCTGTTACAAACGTTTGAACAGTATCTAACAGAATGGAGCCCATGATCAATTAATGGTTTGCAAATTGAGCTGCCCCCCCAATACAATTTTGCAAATGGTTTCTGTAGCCTCTCAAGCACTGAACTGTGCAATATTGAATGCTTTGTGTTTCTTTTTGTTAGTCAATGGCAGCTGAAATCATTTGGCAAACAGCATTTACAGAATCGTCATCAGGTCTCTGGGTTTATTTGTAGACAAGAGCACAGACATACATTTTGCAAGGTGCTTTAAAACAGAGACAAGTTACCAATATTCAAATAATTTTTTTTGCTCTTCCTGCGAAACATGTGAATTCGCTCACATATGCCTTCCCTGGTGAGATGTGTGAGATTCAGATTTGTGTAGTGCTCATGTATCTCAAGGCAAGACTGAGATGCCAATCTCCACTTACAGCCCAAGCCTACACGTGTTATTTGGGTATGTGTTTCATGGGGCAGTCCCAAAAGATGGGCATGTGCAAATACAAATAGGCAAACTCAAAATATCCATCCTCTTTGGACATCTACTAAGAACTGCCCAGAAATAATAGCTGTCTAGATTGTCATGGGGTATAATGGGATTTGCTTGGCACCTGGAAATTCAAGGAACAGCTGCAAGAATAGCAAAAGGCAGAGGAGATGCAAAAACAAAAGGCCATCTCTCCAGGCCCTTTTTCCCACTTGCATTTGTTCCTCCTTTGATTCAGTTCTCTATTTGTACAACAAAAAGTAGTGAAATTGTGGGGGGGGGGGATCCACTCAGAACATATGCCTACCAAGGAAAAAGGTG
>JAJKFI010015462.1:0-12474 GCA_029204185.1 Lerista edwardsae
GATTGATTGATTGATTGATTGATTGATTGATTGATTGATTGATTGATAAAGCAGGTTTACAAATGTACCTGCGAAGACCAGATATGGCTGGCAAAGTTCAGCCAGCGCAGGGTGGGAGGGCAGGAGGAGGCCAGAGGGAAGCAGGGAAAGAGGGTTTGTGGACAGACCAAGCCAGGAAGGGGCCTGGGACTGGCCCCTGCCACCTAGGCTGGATTCTACCCCCCAGCCTGACCCAATCAGCTCTACATGGGCTGCTCAGGGTTGCGCCAATCTTATTGGGACTGCTGGGGCATTACTTGGGGCAGTGGTGCCAACTTGCTTTTATTATCGGCGGTGCCCGTGGCCACGCCCCCTGACGTGACATAGCAACGCCCACCTTTAAATTAAATTACATTATAGCGGGTAGACCTGGGCTCCGAAGCCCAGGTCTATCTGCTATACTTATAATGGGTAGTCCTCCTAGAGTAGGCGGAGCTCCAGAGCCCAGGTATACCCATTATAAGTACAGTCAGTAGCCTGTGCTCCGGAGCCCCGGTCTACCCATTATAAGTATAGCTGGTTGACCGGGGCTCCGGAGCTCCCTTGGAACTCCCGATGAGGTTGAATTTGATGAGGGAGGCCAGGAAGCAGGATGCCAGAACTAAAAATGGTGTTGCGCACTTCACTTTGCCAGTCTGTAAAGGAGAGCAGACATCCTGCACACGTGCCAGGAGTCAAAATGGCATTGCACACTTCACTAGTCTGTCTCCCAAAGACCGTGCAGGTTAGCTGCAGGTGTTGTGGTCTGGTTTGGGTGTGGGTGCTGGGTGCCTGAGGGGGCTGGAGTAAATGTGAGTGCTCTGCCCACATGGAAAAAAACCGTGGGTGCTAAAAAACCCAGAGCCCTCCTAGATGGCGCCCATGACTTGGAGTAAGGAGTATTCCCCTTATTCCAGAGGGAATAGGATCCAGCACACACCATTGCCACTAGAGCCATGCAGCATCCCCACCTCCCAATCTTCCCCCACCAGTTTCACCCCCTCCCCAGGCCCCTTCTCATCAGCCAGACCATGCCCCTGAACCAACCCAACAAAGCAGCACTGAGCTCGAAAATGTGCTTGTTTTTATTTAAGCTTGTTTTTATTTAAGCCATGAAAATGACATGGCATGGAAAACAGGAATTGCCTGCTTTGGATGTGTATATTTGCTCTTAAAATGGTGTACTGTGCTTAGTTGGAATAAACCTCTTTCTACCCTGAGAGTCGAAAGCAGGTAGTAGGACAATGAGGGTCATCCACTACGGAAAGCTGAAAGGCCTCATTCTTCCCTTGCTTGGATAGCTGATGCCAAAACATAATGTGACCCAGCTTTGGTGGATCGTGATGGTTCACTCTGATATGAAGGATACACACAGTCTGACATTGGCAGGAGCATAGAGCCTATTATGTCAACAATATCTAATTGAATGGAATTAGTGTTCATTGAAACAAATTGCATTAGGAACAAGACCAAGCATTGTTTATGTAACATAAGCAGCATGACAGAAGCTAAACACACACACACACACACACACACACACACACACATACACACACACCCATTGCTTCACTGCCTAGTAAAGCACAGATAAGGAACTGATCTTTCGTTAAGTTTTCTTTAGGTAGTTTTATTCACCATGTCATGGGAATAGTCCAGTGGTTCCAAAACATTTTAGAGGTCCTAGAGCAGGAGTGTCAAACATAAGGCCCATGGGCCAGATGCAGTCCCCGGAAGCAATTTCTCCAGCCCCCGTTATAATTGGGCTCTCTCATATCTTGAAAATATGAACAAGATTGGAACAAGATTTGCACATTTTCTTTTCTGTCTTTTGCAGCCGAAGAGTTTCTACGTGAAAACAAAGTGCTTATTTCTGCCCATCAATTGTTTAATGATGTCACTTTCTGCTTAATGATGGCACTTCCAGCCCTCAGCAGGCACCATGAATGCTAACCTCGGCCCTCTGTATGAAAGGCGTTTGACATCCCTGCCCTAAAGGCTTCCGCCTGATTTATAAATGCCAAGGGATCTGGCTGTAATGGTGAACAAGCAGCAGTGCTCCTCATCTCCCAGTAGCAGATTGTTTAACCCTTGATGCACAGAACCTAATCTGCTCTGTCACGTTACAACCCACTGTCCCGGACCCACCATTTGAGAACCACTGATCTAGTCCTAGCAGATTTGCCAGATTCCACTTTGCATTTGGTATTCCACTGATTCCATTTGTATTCTGCCTACCCTCCAAGAAGCTCAGGGTGGTGTACTGGGTAGTGCTACTACCTGCTTCTCTTCCCCTCATGCTTTATCCTTCAAACAGCCCTGTGAGGTAGGTGCAATGCTTGTGACAAATGCGTTTCTTGATCTATATCAGGGTTTCAAAGTGCCATGGGCTAATCACAAGCTGGTCCATCCTCAAACCTATACTGGCGAGTGTAACAAACTATACAGGAAATATACCGTTGCTGCATGAGGAGGAGGAAACCGGGACATTAAACTCTGAAGCTGACTACTCTGCATCTTACCATACCTCATGGACAATGCCTCTCTGACTGCTATAGAGGTTATGCAAAGTCTGAGTGAGAGCTGGATAAATTAAGGATGAAGCATATCCATTTTTTCCTGGTGGAAAAGTTGGGGGTTTCTAAGGGCCCTTCATCAGTCTTTATTAGTCAGGAGCCCATGACATGGTCTGAAATCTTTGCTGCTGTCTTTAAAAAAGGAGGAGGAGGAGGTTTAGAAGGAAATAAACTGTTCTCTTCTAGGGCACTGGCATCTGTGTCTGCTGTAATTCAGATGATTCATCAGAGTCCACACACGAAATATGTTTATGTCTAGAACAATTTCTCATAGACAGACATGGATATGTTCTGTTTCAGTCATTGTCATTTTTTCCCCTCAAAATCCTTTTACTTTTTAGTGTAAAAGGTAAAAATAGGAGGTTGCTCCAACAATATCTCAATATAATCTTTAGGCAAGCGGAATGTATTTTTCCAACTGTCTCAAGATAGATCTGCAGGAGATGAGCTTCTTCTGAGCATGAGATTTTCAAGTAATTTACATACCCCTGATGAGCTCACCTCTCATTGCCCTGGGACCCTTTCTAATAAACTAGTTCTGCACTTATGAGAGGCTTTTGTTGTTCATTTTCTGTAATGGTGCTGCCCCCTTCTTTCCTGACTTGTTGATCTTTGAGAATTCCTTATCGCTAGAGAGAATACTTGCTGACTGGAAGGTTGGCAGTTCAAGACCACGCGACACAGTGAGCTCCCGCGGCTTGTCCCAGCTCCTGCCAACTAGCAGTTTGAAAGCATGTAAAAATGCAAGTAGATAAATAGGTATCACTTCGGTGGAAAGGTAAACGGCATTCCATGCACTTCGATGTATAGCCATGCTGACCACGTGACCACAGAAACTGAGTGACTTTGAGCCAGTCCTCAAAGAAAATGTTTGTCCTCGGACAAACACCAGCTCTTCGGCTTAGAAACAGAGATGAGCACCGCCTCCTAGAGTTGGTCACGCCTAGACCATTAGGTCATGGGGAAACTTTTACTAGGGAGAATACATTTAGCTAATAATTGTATCAAGAAATTGTTGGAGCCACTTTCCATTTTCACTTACAGCCCTTCTTCATGTAGGAAGAACCAACCAGGTAATGCAAGGTAGAATTTGATCTCTGACAAAAAATTCATTCAGAACTAGAGCGAGGTCTCTCTTTTGTACCTATTACAGAGATTAGGCTGAAAGAGAGTAACTGGCTCAAGGTCACTCATGTGATGTTTCAGGCTGAGTGAATCCAGATCTCTCCAGTCCTCGTCCAAACATTCTAACCCAGCCATTTTCAACTGGTTGCTCTGGCACATTGGTGTGAAGCAAAAGGTCTGCAGGTATGCTGTGTGAGTTTGGAGAACAGCATTGAGAATTGCTGTGCAGTTTGTGTAGCTTTGTATCTAGGGCAGAGGGGGAGGGACAGACAATCCATTATTGTAGACAGTTGCCCTAGAAACAGAGCTGCGGAACCCGGATGAACCTCCTGGAAGCCAGAAGTGACATCACAAAAGGCGAAAATCATAGAGAAGACCATAGAGTTCAGTGAGATGAAAACAGCGAAAATTGTTCTAACCACTTCACTACACTCGCCCTTTTCTGCATTTTGAGTTTCTGTTACAGCTGGAGACTGTTGATGTGATAAGATAAAAGCACCATTCAAGGTCAACCAAGTCAGTCTATACCCATCTTAGGGCCCTATGGACTAGGCAGCTCTTGAACCCTCATTACCAATGCTCAGTGTGCCATCAGGAAGAAAGTGAAGATGCCATGGGGACCCCCTGGCAAAGCTTTGCCCAAGGGCTCCCAGCAACCTTAATATCAGCCCCTCTGTTGTCCACGGTGTCCAACCAATCTCTGATAAACCAGCTTTATAGGGTTCTGTAGTGCCTGGCAAAAACTCCAGAACTATTCCTTCAGCAATAATAGCAGGGCAAAAGAAATGAATGTATACATCATGGGAAACAATTCCCATCATCTTACCATAAACTGTTGCCTATCTCCATCCTCTGGATATTTATGTCCCAGAGATGATTTCATTAAGACATCAGGCAAATCGAACACGCTGATCCTGCAGAAGTTCATTAGTGAGACGGACTCCTACAAACTAAAACAGATCTATCCTGCTGGCACATTGTAATAGCAAACCTCAATATTTTGGAATGAGTAGCTTGCTCTGATGCAGTTCACTTAATGTCGGTTGGCAGACTTTCTAAGAAGCACATAAACAAGCCAATAATCCCTGCATGCTTCCTTCCTGTCCTTATCAGTGTGCATAACTGCCCTGAATCCCAAGGCTGCACTGTGTCTGACCATAGCAGCTGTCTGTCACAGCAGCATTGCTACCTACTGATGTGCTAACAGAACATCCAGGGTCAGCTGGCGACCTCAGCACAACTTGCACCAGTGTACCCTGTTTATTGCCAATCCAGCGATTTATAGAGCTGGGCTAAGTCCAAGTGTTCAAAACAGAAGATGTTAAATAATTAGAAATTATGTACACTTGTCAACTGCGGATAACACTTTCTGCATCGGATGAAGGGGACTGTTGTCCACAAAAGTTTATGATTAAATAAACTTCTTAGTGTTTAAGGTTACTTTGCTCAGATTTTAGAATCTTTATTTTTTTTCCAACTAAAGGTTCAGGATGCCATGATTAGAAATAGAGCAATTGCTGCTTGAAAGGAGACTCAGGCTGCAATCCTATGCAAACTTTCCTGGGAGTAAGCTCCATTGAACCAAATGGGACTTACTTTTGAGTAGTTATGTGTAGGCTTGTACTGTAACTATCCAATCCTATCACCCACCATAGGCACCAATGCAACCAGCATGAGGTAAGTAAAAATACTTAAACAAAAAAAAATTTTTTTACTTCCCCCTAGTAAGCTGCCCAATGACTTGTGGGCCTCCTTGGCTCTATGGAAGCTTTTTTGGTGATGTAAGTCTGAGGAGAAAAAAGGGGTAGGCAGTCTGGGAAAGAGGGGATAGGATCTGGTGCATGCCTGTCCTCCTCACTTCCTGCCCTCCCCATTCCCATCCCAACCCATGACAAACCTCTGCTGCCAACTAACCAGAGAAGATAGACTTCTGTACACACCATGCCACTTCCTGTTTGCAGCAGCGATCTGGGCGTGGCAGCTGCCCAAGCTTTGTCCCACCAGAAACTGCTGCAAGAATGTGTTAAAGAATTGTTACAGGCCACTTGCCCTAGCCAGTGGTGTAGCTAATGGAAGTGTAGCTGAGGGGAAAGGTATGCCCCTAAAATGATGTCACAGCAGGAAGTGATGTATTTTTGGCCATAAGATAATACACACCAGTTTGTTTCATTGCATTATGCCTGAAATTCCGCATTGAGTGGCGTGTAACATGATGGTATTATTCATACATACCAAGGTTTTCACAATTTGGCCACTTGTGTCAAGGTCTGTGTCAGGGAGGATGGCGCATGTATGTGTGCTGGCCTCGCTGACTCCAAGAGTGATCCAAGCATATTTTACTGTGTCCCTTGGGCCAGCCAAACTTTGTTGGCCTAACTGTGCCAGCCTAACTTCAGGTTAGGGTTGCACCCTTAGGCTGTTCTCATGGGCAGATGGAGATTATGTTGCTCTCTAGCTCTGGCAGCAAATAAGTTCTGCCCAGCTTGATTAAGGCTCCAGAGAGGGTCACCTGGGCTATGCAGAGTTGCCTTTCATACTCAATCAGAGCACTGTCGCAAATGACCAGCCTTCTCTCCCCTGCCTGTAACTTTCGCATCCCCACAGTAAGTATTTTGTAGAACTTGGAGGGAAGTGGAGAAAGCAGTGAAGAACTGGGATGCTTCAAAGTTCACTCAAGCAACTCTCAATCAACATGCAAGCAACCAGTCACTTTTCCAAGTGTTCAAGTTGAACACTCAAGGAGCACAACTGATTTTCGGGCCAATCAAATGGGTGGAGGAGACCAGAGTGGAGGGCTAGAGAATCTCTGATGCTCTAGCTAACCACTCTTATTCCCTTCCTCTTCTGTTCAGTTTGGTACCCCTTTTCATTTTGGTACCTGATGAGGAAAGGGGGGAGTAGAAGAATGACTGTCTCCACTGGGTAAGGGAGGTGGCACTCAGCTGTGGGAGGAATTGGGCTGATCTTACATATACAAGAATGAGAATATCATAGAGAGAATAGCAGACTTCCTTCTTTCTTTCCATCTGCTATTTTTTTTCTGCTTGTGTAACTCATAAGTTGACGATGACCTTTCCTGCTTCTGTGGCTGTTCGCTGCCACAGAAAGGATCGCCATCGTTGCTCAGCCAGCCTTTCCTTTTGCGAAGCTGCATTTGTGTCGATTGCAGATGCCCAAGGGAAGCCTACTTGCTCCTGAGCTCACTTCCTCGCCACTGAGAGTTTGTCTTTCTCTGGAGGGCTGTTTACATTTGCACAGTGCAATGTTGAGAAAACATCTTGACAACACAGAAATCATTCAGGCAGCGAGGAAAAAAGATCCCTTTGCGCAAATCAGAGGTACAGAAATGCAGCTTGTTTTGTTTTTGTCTCGAAGAGCTGGAAAGCAAACAGGCTTCCCTTTCCAAGCATTGGCCATGAATCATCTCTGTTTAGTATTTTTACACAAATGGTGATTTCAGAAAGCTTTTGATTGCTGGTTTTAATTGCTACTGCAAAATGGCAGCGTCGATAAAATGGAACCAGACTTAAGCCAGTGATGTTACCTTGTTCTTCACAGCACCCATAAAGGTCCGTCACCACAAAGCAGTGTCCTGAGAGCAGAGTTGCACCAGCATCCAGGCTGTGTCAGAATTATGACGGCGCAGCGCTTTCTTGCAGTTGTACCGGCATCCATGATGCAGCTGTCAGAGGAGGGAGGTCTGCACCAGCAAGTTTGTTGTTGTTGCTTACATGGAGTTGGGCCTGCACATCTAGGGGATAAGGACTTCACAGTGTGATATACTTTATGGGTGATCCCTATAAGTAGAGTTATCAGAAACAAACTGGGCCAAAAGTTTGGCCGGCATAAGGGACACCGTAAAGTGTGTTTGGACCACTCTCGGAGTCAGAGAGGCCAGCACACAGACTTGCGTCATACTCCCTGACTCCGAGAGTGGTCCAAACCCACTTTACAGTGGCCCTTTTGCTGGCCTAACTATGCTGGCCTAATTCAGGTTAGGATTGTACCCTGAGACAGAGTGCCTATATCTTTCACTGTCGTATAGAAGAGGCAATTTTGGCAAGCGCAGTTTTTGAAACCCTTGCATGATGAGCTGCACCTGCCCAAATTCCCTCTTCTATACGATGGTTAATAGTACATGAACTCTGTTTCAGTTTGTATCTGATAACCCTACCTATATAGTAAGTGTCAGAATCTGGGCTTTGGATCTAAATGTAATTTCATGTAAATGAATGCTATTGAAAGTGGGATTCCTTTCCAGGGTTGTGTTTAGACAGACTACGCTGCGCTGTTCATGATGCTTTGCCAAGAAAATCTGCAGTTTGGTAACCTTTGCTGTATTCTCCTAAAATAGTGAAGTTTCTAAATCCATTATGTAAAGTGCCTGCTTTATCAATATTCCAGAATGATCTGCCATAGGTAAGAAGCCAGATAAGCTTTAATTATCTTTATTTCAGTTGAACTAGGCTCCCATATCATAACTGCACAGTCCTGGTCATGGCTGCTGCTAGCAAGGCAAGCCTGCACCCTTCCAGGTCACCACGCAGGAAGGGGCTTTCACCATTCAAACATGATACAGGATGAGCATCCTTTATCTGGACCACTTGGGATGGAAACATGTCTGGATTTTGGCTTTGTTTGGATTTCAGAATAACTGCATAAATGAGAAATGCTTCCTCTTGCTCTTTTCACGGTTATGCATAAGGGTGTCTGCTGGCCTCAATGAGTCCAAGACCTTCTAGTGTTCACACTACAGAAAGCGTTTAAAAATTCCAGGACAAAAATGGAATTTTGGAATAGTTCAGATTTTGGATGTTCTGGTAAGGGGCAATCTACTTGTAGCTGCCATACAGAGCATAGAAACCTCCATATAGTAGTATTTTATTTAAACCAATTGCAGGACAGAATTTACCAATAGTATTCATGTTGGCTGTTCCAATACACTGGAATCATAATGGACTCAGCCTCCTCTAGAAGGTGAATTTGTTCCAGATCATATTTGGGATTTAGTTGAAATTAAAGAGTAGCCCCTACCAAGTAAAGCTATCTATCTTATTGATTCATTTGGCCTAGAAATGTGTATCTGTCTTAAGAAATATGTGTTGATAAACACAGGTTCACTTCATAAAATCAGGACGAAAAGAATCCAAAGATGTATTATAAAAGGTTCTAAATTGTCATTGTGGTTTATGAAACACCGCACAAACTATGGATGCACAGGTTAATGTGAATTAAATATGTCTGGCGTCAAGAACTACCTTGCAACTTAGGTCACTAATAAAAAAAATCATGTTTGCCTAAGCCCTCCTTGCAAGTTCCAAATCTTAGGACTGCAGGTATCATCATGCTGCATTTTGTCAGCCTGACTTTTTCCTTGCAGTCGGGCACACGGTGTCCCCCAGTTTGGCTCCATATTATTCAAAATGGCACTAGGAAGGAACATGCAGTTCTTAAAAAGCTACGTTCTGTTCTAGGGAACCACCACGGTTTTACGCAGGTTAACTGATGATCTCAGAATGAAACCTGGGGAAGGAAACAGTCGAGGTGACGAAGTGGAATTGGCTCAGCAGGATGAGAATGATCTCTGCACAGGGCTACAACCAATCTCAGCTTTCCCATGCCACTGAGACAAATATGTGCTCTTATTTATGGTCACCAAAATGCTATTAAGGCCAAAGACATGTTTATTTTTGCTGCACTAGTCTTTCTCACAGACAATCAAGTAGTATTTATACAGCAGAAAGCAAGGTCCCGCTAGCTGTGCTTGTTTACAGGAGATTATATGTGCTCAATTACCTGGTACAGTTCAGGTGGAAAAACCTTTCCTATGAACTATTGGAGCTAAACTGAGTTCAGTCATTTTCAGATCCATCAGCCCAATATATAGGGACACCTCTTCTCTGCACAAGGTGGCCTGGTTTGGTCTGCACTGGGAGTCCCAGTTTAAACGTGTGGTCTTGAATGGGGAGCTAGATCCTGACCCTATCTTCACTGAAGTCAAAGCCAAGCTTCCCATTAATCTAGATGATGACAGACTAAAATGCCTGACCTGTCTGCCAAGATTTTTTTATTTATTTTTAGAAGGCATATTTCCTGGCCTTTAGTTAGGAGCTTCCAGGGTAGTTAACACACACACACACACACACACGTACACACACACACACACACACACACACACACTTTTGTGCTGGAAATGAAGGTCCTGGGAAACAAGTCTACTAGGGAGGGCTTTCCACATACAAGGCACCACCACAGAGAAAGCCCTCCCTTTGGTCACAATCCACCCAACTTCTGAAGGCAGAGAGATCGGGAAGAGGCCCTCTGAAAAATGTTATAGGATCCAGCTAGATTCATGTAGGAGGAAGTGGCCCTCCTACATGCAGCCAGGTCCTTAGTCACTTTGGGCTTTAGAGGTGTTCACTAGCACTCTGAATTGGGTCTAGATTCATACTTGAGGCCAGTACAGTTGTTTAAGAGATGACGAAACATGTTCCTTGAAGCTAGTCCCAGCCATATTTTGTAAGTTTCCAAAGTAAGGACTTCGTAAGTTTGCAGCAGTATTTTGTAAGTTTCCAAAGCATTTCAAAGCAGCAGCATTTTGTAAAGTTTCCAAAGCATTTCAAAGCAGCAGCATTTTGTAAGTTTCCAAAGAATTTCAAAGGCAGACTCAGGCACAATACAATGTCTAATACAAACATTACAAAAGCAGGCTGCCTCTGTCCAAGAAGAGATGCCACTGATTCATCTGCCTGAGTTGGCCAAAGACATCGCATGTCACCAAAGCCATTCTGACAATGCTGGCTCCATCGCCCCCCCCCCAATGACATTATATCCTTTGAACCTGCAGGGGGAGTGAAACATATTCCAGGAGAGGTAAACAGCATTTCCTTAGTCAGACAAACCACACACCAACAGCACCTTTACCTTGCCTGGACTGAGTTTCACAGTCTTCATCCAGCCCATTTCTAACCCCTAACACCATTTCCACAGTTCTTCTGCCCCACTGAGTAGAAGAAAAGAAGACCCTGAGTTGGCTATAATTGGCATCCTAACGGCACCTCACTGCAGATTTCTGGATGAACTTACTCAGCAGTTTCATGAGTAAGGATGAGTAGAAAGGATGAGACAAGACGAAACCTTGCAGGATCCCATAGTCTCCCAATGATACCTTCTGAAATATACTATCCAGGTAAGAACCACAGAAGTACAATGCTCCAGGTCCCAACTTGGACAGTCTATCCAGAAGGATACAGTACTATTGTTGATGATGAAAGGAAAGATTAACAGAGTTACATTTTGTTTGCACAGACAATCCATCATGATGACCAAGGCAATCTTGATGCCAAAACCAGTCCTGAAAACATATTGAAATGTAACTAGTTTAACAGTCTCATCCATCAGTACCTGGAGCTGCATGGCAGCCATCCTCTCCTATTCAGGTTGAAATGATGCGAGACTTCAGAAATGGACTGGCTGAAGAGCAATAAACTGAGACACAGTGCAGACAAGATATAAGTTATTGATTAGGAACGGGTATTTGTGACTGGCTGTCTGATGTTCTAATTCTCAGCTTTCTTATAACTTCTTCTATGTGATCTTTTTGTCTGTATTCTTGTTACAAGTGCAATCAGCTCCAAAAGCACTGACTGACCAGCCTTGGAATCTGTAAGATATCACAAGATTTTGTCTTGACTCAACAGTGATAGCAGTTATTCCATATTCACAGAACCCTGGTGGAACTGTGAATGAAGCAGCAGGAACATCCTGTATAGTATGGCCTTTGAGGACAACAACACCCCTTCTTCACTCCTGTCCAGAGTGACCCAAAATAGGGCACACAAGCACGACATTTATTTGAGTTGCTTCAAAATGCTCTGACTGTTCTTCTAAGTTTTGTTTTAATATTTAATTGTCAAGGGTGTTTCAGGAAAAAAAACTCCTGATTAGCCTTTCTGTTACAAACGTTTGAACAGTATCTAACAGAATGGAGCCCATGATCAATTAATGGTTTGCAAATTGAGCTGCCCCCCCAATACAATTTTGCAAATGGTTTCTGTAGCCTCTCAAGCACTGAACTGTGCAATATTGAATGCTTTGTGTTTCTTTTTGTTAGTCAATGGCAGCTGAAATCATTTGGCAAACAGCATTTACAGAATCGTCATCAGGTCTCTGGGTTTATTTGTAGACAAGAGCACAGACATACATTTTGCAAGGTGCTTTAAAACAGAGACAAGTTACCAATATTCAAATAATTTTTTTTGCTCTTCCTGCGAAACATGTGAATTCGCTCACATATGCCTTCCCTGGTGAGATGTGTGAGATTCAGATTTGTGTAGTGCTCATGTATCTCAAGGCAAGACTGAGATGCCAATCTCCACTTACAGCCCAAGCCTACACGTGTTATTTGGGTATGTGTTTCATGGGGCAGTCCCAAAAGATGGGCATGTGCAAATACAAATAGGCAAACTCAAAATATCCATCCTCTTTGGACATCTACTAAGAACTGCCCAGAAATAATAGCTGTCTAGATTGTCATGGGGTATAATGGGATTTGCTTGGCACCTGGAAATTCAAGGAACAGCTGCAAGAATAGCAAAAGGCAGAGGAGATGCAAAAACAAAAGGCCATCTCTCCAGGCCCTTTTTCCCACTTGCATTTGTTCCTCCTTTGATTCAGTTCTCTATTTGTACAACAAAAAGTAGTGAAATTGTGGGGGGGGGGATCCACTCAGAACATATGCCTACCAAGGAAAAAGGTG
>JAJKFI010015471.1:817-29258 GCA_029204185.1 Lerista edwardsae
ACGTCCCGCCCAGCATTCCCCCAGGTAGTTTGTAGATCCCGTCGCTGCGGGTAACTCTTTTTTTTTTTTTACCCTAAAAGGTTTACCTTTAGAATATGAGACACACAAGCCTCCAACTTTCATTCAGGTAGAAAAACTTGCCTCACGAGAAGTTTGTGAATTAGAAGAGCCTTGCTGGGTCAGGCCAAAGGCCCATCTAGTCCAGCTTCCTGTATCTCACAGTGGCCCACCAGATGCCTCTGGAAGCACACAAGACAAGATACCTGCATCCTATTGCTACTCCCTCACATCTGGAGTTCACAGCTACCTCTAAAATATGTAGGTTGCATACAGTCATCCTGACTTGGAACTCGAGATGGGCTTTTTCTCCATAAATCTGTTCAATCCCCTTATAGAGGCATCTTCATCCTGTGGCAAGGAGTTCCACAGACTAATTATGTGCTGGGTCAAGAAATATTTCCTTTTGTCTGTTCTAACTCTCCTGCCAGGCAATTTTAGTGGACAACACTTGGATCCTATATTGTGCAAAAGAATGTCCTTCTGTTCACTCCATCCACCCCATGTGTAATTCTGTGTGTCTCAGGGTTTCTAACCAGCTTTCCAGCAATGGGTTAAGGGCAATGCAGCTCTGAGGCAAGGGAACAAACATCCCCTTACCCTGAGGAGCCCTCCATGACTGGCCCCCAACTGCAGATACCCCATTGGTTCAGCTATGTCAGTGCTGGAACGTTGGTTAGGATGCCACCCTCAGTCATGGCTCCCCCTCAGGCATTTTTTTTTGTAGTCTGAAGAACCGCAAACTTATCAGTCTTTCCTTGTAAGGGAGGTGCCCCAGCCCACTAATCATTTTGGTTGCTCTCTTCAGCACCTTTTCCCATTCCACTATATCATTTTTTTTCATATGTGGTCACCAGACCTGGACCACAATGCTCCAGATATGGCCTTGCCATTGATTTGAACAATGGCATAATATTGGCAGGTTTATTCTCACACACTGGGCCTCTCAATCCATCACAGACAGCTCAGAACCCATCGGTGCATATGTGAGACTTTGATTTCTTGCCGCAATTGCATCGCTTCACACTTACACTGAAGCACATCTATCACAAACATCTCCCATTTTGCTGCCCATTTCCCCAGGACTCTCCTGCAGAGTAGGCAGGATAAACCCTTTTGCTATACCATTTCTTGATCCAAAATCCTCCCAGCTGGTTGTTTGTGACAGGGGGGGAAGGGATTTTCAGCAGAAGAGCAGCTAAAGATAAAACCAGCAATGGGATTAACAAACGACCTGGGGGAACGCTGGGCGGGACGTACGCGGAACCCGTGCGATTGGCTGCCCGTCAGTTCCGCCCCGCTGCCTTCCCCGCCGCCGCACGGGCCGCCCAGGCCTCGGAGGGGGTGCCTGCTCGCCTGGGGGGGCCCCCGGGAGCCCGGGCACGCAGCAGTGGGGCATGCCAACCAGCGGCGGGGCGGAACAGACGGGCTGCCAATCACGGGCTTCCAATTACGAGTACGTCCCGCCCAGCGTTCCCCCAGGTCGTTTGTTAATCCCATCGCTGGATAAAACCTTAACTTCTCCTCCCCAATCCAGATTGCTCTCCTACCCTCTGGCAAAATGGGGGGGGGAGGGGTTTCCAACAAATATGGACACACATCTACTTCTAAAACCACCTCTTGATGAATTTTTCACCATGTGCAATTTAGACCTGAAATAAGGCAAGATGTTTGAGTTTCCATGAATCTAATTCCACTAACACCTATGGAATTAAATCCATCTGGCTAATTGTACCGAGTATAAGCATTGTAAATATGATTAATCCCAAGTCTAGTTTTGATCGGTTTTGTTAAATACTGCTGCAGTTTTAGAAGTGGGATGTTTAGAATGCTCTGTGGTATCACCCTGCTCTATGCCATGCAGTCAACAGGACAAATACTCACCGTAGTGCAGTTTGACAATAAATGGATGATTTACTTCTACTAATATATCTCTCTCCATCTTTGTACGAACTCTATCTCGAACTGCAAACAGAAATAGCAATTATCCTAAAAGAGCAAACTACTGGACTCAAACGGCAGTGAAAGGAAAAATTTCATTTCTTGCCAGCTCCAATTACTTGGCTTTATTCCCTCCAAGAATAGGAAGGCTGCAGTTCAACACACATTTTCCCGAGAGCAAACCCCACCGAACAAAATGGGAGTTGCGTCTGAGGAGACATGCACAGGGTTACACTGAAGAAGATCCAAAAAATTTGCCCTAAGATTAACCTATTTCGATTTTTAAGATTTGTGCATTTTAAAATTAAGAGCACAATCCGGAGCACTTGTTGGGTGGCAAAAGTCCCTTGTGCCTACCCAAGAGTGTCGCAAATGTGTCAAAAAAGCACATCTGTGACAACTCCAGAGTTGGCTGGGCCAGCACACAAATGTACACTGGCTCACAAAGGCCAGATCCAGCTTCAATGGTGCTGAAACCTGTGAAGTTTGTGCCAGCCAAGGGGGCATTTGTGAGGTGTAGGGAAGGTGGGCTGGTGGGCTGACTGGGCCCAGGAGGGTGGTGGGACTAACGAAGCGATTTCAGCTGGATCCTAAGCCCCGTTCCTGGCCAGCACGGTGTTACACCAAGTAGCCACACAGGAGTGGCTGCCATACAACAAGGGGTAAGGGGAAACATATTCCCTTACTCCAAGTTGCATGGTAAGGTAAAGGTTTCCCCACGACCGAACGGTCTAGTCGTGACCGACTGTAGGGGGCGGTGCTCATCTCCGTTTCTAAGCCTGTAGAGCCAACGTTTTGTCCAAGGACAAGCTTCCGTGGTCATGTGGCCGGCATGACTATACGCCGTAGCGCACAGAACACCGTTCCCTTCCCACCAAAGTGGTCCCTATTTATCTACTTGCATTTAGGTGCTTTTGAACTGCTAGGTTGGCAGGAGCTGGGACAAGCTACGGGAGCTCACTCCGTCGCGCAGTCTTGAACTCCCAACCTTCTGGTCGGAAAGCCCAGAAGCAGCGGTTTAACCCGCTGCGCCACCACGTCCCTAAGTTGCATGGTATCCACCTCCTAATCTGCGCTGGGTACAGTGTACGTTAGGATTGGGCTGCCTGGTATATAATTTGAAGCAATCCATAAACCAAAACCACGATGCACGTTGCTGAAGAACTATAGTCTGAGAGAAAAGTCTGAGTCTTGAGAGGAAAGACTATTAAACTGCAAATGCATATATTTCTGAAAGTGAATGAGTATACCCAATCAATGGAAGCCATTTCTCTATCGTGCAAAGGCAGCCTACCTTTCAAAGAAGCTTTCTTCAGAACTTTCATTGCGTACAGCTGCCCAGCATCAGGACCAATAATTTTCCTCACCAGGAAAACCTAGAAAAAGAGAGATTAAATATTTTGTAACTCATCACTGAAAACATATGTATCGAGGGCACTCCCAACATAGAAGTCAAGCATGACACTCTTTCAAGAAAGCAACAAAAGGGCAAGTAAAAAGAATCACTGGGTTTCTAATCAGGCAAGGAAACACAAGGCATTTAATACTAGAAGAATATCTTGTATTCCAAGGAGACTTGGTGTTGTTCCTAATTCTGCTCCACAAATTCTACTGCAACATCACATCTACAGTGATGACTGATTAATAGGTTATATAGTCAAATGAGCTAGGGGCTGATAACATGTAAAATTATCTCTTTCATGTCTCCTGTTAATATGGAAACTTGGTGTGAACAGGAGAGAAAGGAAGTGCCAATGATAAACACATTTAACCTTGCATTTGATTGATGCTTGAAATTTTTTGGATTTTTTTTTTTCTGGTGACTTATTGAATCTGTAAACTGAATGAATGTTCTGCTGAATGGAACTGAAAGGTTGGCATACAAATAGTAAACACACAGTAAAATAATTGTCAAAATAGTTGCTATTTATGTCTTACCTTTCCAAATGATCCTTGACCTAGGACTTTAAGTAACTCAAATTGTGCAGGATCTGCTTTTTCACATCCTTCTTTCACATGGTGGGTAATGGGTATCTCTTTCACACTTCCTTCATCCTATTCAGACAAGAAACAATAGTAAAGACTACTGAAATAATCATCTTTTGATGCTCCATTTACAATGCACTATTTGAAATTAGATGCTTTACAATGGAAACAGACACACAATGGAGAGAGAGAGAGAGAGAGAGAGAGAGCGCACACTTTTCAACACAAAGTTCACAAAGATTTATAGGCAAATAATAAATTTAAATTACTCAAAAATCTTGGTATTTCCAAATCATGTTAGATATTATTCAATGGGTAATTTAATGCAGAATGCAATGAAACGAACAGTTGAAATATATGTATTCTATCAAATGTTTAACCAAATAACCGGAAAAGGTAACCACAACTGCCTTATGTAACAAAAAGTGGATTTTCTCAATAAGTGCTAAATTACCTCAAGGCCCTCATGGTGAGAAGGGAGGTACAGAGGCTGCAAGGACCTTTTTTTTGGAGGGGGGGGAACCTGTCATGCATTTAAGATGAGTAATAGCAAATCTTGTTTCCAAAGTACAGCTTCTTGCAACTATGAACTACAGATATAAACACCACTGGTTCAATATTCCCAGTGTTAAAAAACACTTACGTCAGAGCCTCATTTTGCCTCAAATAAGATGCATCTGAGTACTGTTCTCAGGCATATTAAAAATGCATCCTTTGCTTTAGAAAAAAAGCAGTTAAATGCTAGCATTCAAGTTGCCTAGAGACAGGAAAAGGCCACAGACAGGAAGAAGCCATTTATCATTCAGCCCCAATAAAGCCTTTAATAGCTATCAATACCACAAACAATAAAGAAATAGTGAACATTACTGCTTTTATTTTTGTGCTCTAAATGTTTGGCAGCATTTTCGGCTTCTATGTTCATTAACCACTTTTAAATCACATCACAACTGGTTTCCGTTAAATAGGAACGTAAGAGAAACAAACTGGTTTTTTTTTTTTTTTTCCATACGGCTAGCTATGGAAGCTACATAATGATCTCCCACCACCACACCAATTCGGATTCTGTAGCTAGTTGAGTAACTGTAGCTGCCACGTGCAAGTCAATTATATCCACCATATAGCTTTTAACTAATTTGAAAAACCAGACCCGGTGAATTCCAGATTTTGAGTAGCAGCCACGTTGAATACCAGAAAAGGGAATGGAGCACAACTTGGAAGTCCAACAGCTGTGCAGCGTGGGCGGCACTGACAGAAGCAGAGCACAAATATCAGGGGGAGTAAACAGGTGTTGGACTACTCGGCAGTGAACGCTATTTTCTTTTTGATACAAATTCAACCCTGTGCTCTTTTGGGTCCTGATTCTACAGGCCTGCAAGCATCCTCCCTTACCCTACCAGTTTCCTTAGTCCAGGGGTCAGGGAACTTTTTAACCTTTTACCCCAAAATATATTTAGATACGCCAACGTTACCCCCGCCAGAACAAAAGGAAAAAAAATTACATATTGGAACCCATTGCTTTTTATTTGATTGATTAATGAGCTTAATTAATGCTATGTAAATACGAAGTTGTAAAGGGCGGAGCAAAACAAGACAAAACGGAGCCAGCCAGCCAGCGACGGAACCGGGGTAATGGATGGTCGCGCTGCCAAGACACAGCCGGGCATGCATATAGATTCATATGCATGCCCGGCTGTGTCTCGACAGCGTGACCGTCCATTAACCCCAGGAATTTCATTTTTACCCCATTTGGGGTAATTTGCCCGTTCCCTGACCACTGCCTTAGTCCAATACTACCAACTTTTCAGCATCAATGTAGTGGGCAAGACTCCAAAGAAAATTATGTAATTGTATAAAACTGTTTCAAAACATTGATGACAATTCTCATAACTATGAAGTATGGCAAATGGACTTACATCATAAGAGTATGATTCTTCTTCTTCCATAGGTTCGTCCACCATTTTAATGCCATTCAGCTGCAGAAAGAAAATAGCAATAAGGTTAAAATAAAACAGTTGTAGTTATGAGAAGGATCGCCCCAATAGACTATCCCCAATTTACTGATCATCCGACTGAAAATGTCAATCTGTATACAGTACACAAAATAAGCTTGAGCAATATTAGCAGAGCCTGAGCAAAAACCTGAGATCCAGGTTCCTCCATTATTACTACAGAGCCAGCTACACTTATTTCCTCAATGTTTCTCAGCACGTTTAGGCAGCCTATAGACTTGTTTGGCAACCAAGCATTACAAATCTCCAGTGAAAAAAAAACTAGCCCAAGTTGTAAAAACCAAAGTGTACATAAGTACATTTCCAGGTCTTCTGAGGCATGGGGAGGTCACATGCAGCCTCTCAATACCTCCCAGACACAACCAGAAGGTACTTCCAGTTTCATCCTGGAAGTAAAAAGGTAAAGGTTTCCCCACGACCGAACGGTCTAGTCATGACCGACTGTAGGGGGCGGTGCTCATCTCCATTTCTAAGCCTGTGTAGAGCCAACGTTTTGTCCAAGGACAAGCTTCCGTGGTCATGTGGCCGGCGTGACTATACGCCGTAGTGCACGGAACGCCGTTCCCTTCCCACCAAAGTGGTCCCTATTTATCTACTTGCATTTAGGTGCTTTCGAACTGCCAGGTTGGCAGGAGCTGGGACAAGCAACGGAAGCTCACTCCGTCGCGCAGTCTTGAACTCCCAACCTTCCGGTTGGAAAGCCCAGCAGCAGCGAATTAACCCGCTGCACCACCACGTCCCAATATCCTGGAAGTACTTTGAAGGCTTTCCGCATCTGCCAAAATCAGCAGCCAAAGAAGATCCAGCAATGGACCTTCTGCAGATACCGAGGGCCTACTGCCCTCTACAGAGAACACCAAACAAAACCATAATTTCAAAATTGCACCCCTATTGTAAACAGATGAAGCTGAAGCTCCAATACTTTGGCCACCTGATGAGAAGAGAGGACTCTTTAGAAAAGACCCTCATGCTGGGAAAGATTGAAGGCAAAAGGAGAAGGGGGCGACAGAGGATGAGATGGTTAGATAGTGTCACCGAAGCAATGAATATGAAATTGGACGAACTCAGGAAGCTAGTGGAGGACAGGGAGGCCTGGCGTGCTGTGGTCCATGGGGTCGCGAAGAGTCGGACACGACTTAGCGACTGAACAACAACAAATTGTAAACAGATGTAAATTCTGCAGCAGGGAAGCATGTGAACTGGACAACTAGAAATTTTAGATTACATTCCTGAGTTGGAAAGAGGCTCCATTTAGTCACAGGGGAAATATATGAATTAGGATGTGGGACACCCGTTTAAATCAATCACAGTTGACAATTTTCAAATTCTTAAAGAAAAAGAACTCTGTTCCACAAGCTCAAAATTTTTTTAAAAAAAATAAATTACCAACGAGCATTGGAAAACCTCAAAAATGTTCTGAACTTCTGCTTCAAAGCTAGATGCAAATTAGACAACTTTGTGGTGACGCTACATGAGCTACATTACAACATATATATGCCCAGTTTGGCCTTTTTTACCTTCCTATCAATTACTGGTAGGTGGATGTGGTTAAGCCTTAGAAATACGATAGAGCCATGCCGCGACATGTAGAATGTATTAATTAAAAACTAGAAAAACCCGTAAAGAAGGTAAGAATAATTATTCATTTCACTATTAAATTATCATACAATTTAGTATAGTCATTATCACAAGCTCTCCACCCTCCTACAGGGTGTGTACACACATGCACGCACACACCCCAAAATATCATGGGAAACTAGTATTGGGACAGATTTGGGCAGTGTACTAGTCAGCAATTATTTGCTTTGATTTTGTCTGTAAACCACTTGGTGCATTTTTTGTGGCTTAATAATAATAGCGGGATGTCTCCATCAAATTGAAAGTGGAATCGTAAAATAACTATTTGCCAGTAATTAACTCTTGTGAGTGGAAGAGGATTTAAGTTATATCTGAGAATAGACAGCAAGGCAGTCAAGAGAAATGACACTGCTCAAGTTAAATAAGCTTTTTCTATGGAATTGTTATGATGTTTTACATCTCAGCTAGGAATACATTTACTTGGGAAAGTTACTTCCACTGAAAATGTTCAAGTTCTATCCAGCACATTTCGGACTCAGGTCGAGAATCAATGATTGTCATGATGCCCAGCAAACTGGAGATTTCATCTTTCCCTATTTCCACTTACTCTCCTTTGTGATTCTTTTAGGCAACAAGTCTTCCAGAACAGATTTCTCACCCCATGTCCCCAGAGCGAAAAAGTTTGAGAATCACTATTCTACAGCAACATGTACCTAAATATGTTCTATATTAGTGGTTCTCAAAACTTTTTAGCACCGGGACCCACTTTTGAGAATGCCAATCTGTCCGGGACCCACCAGAAATAATGTCATGGCCGGAAGTGCCGTCATTGTGATGCCAGAGCCTGCTGCTTTCCTGAGAATGCAGCAATAAGTTGGGTTATTTCTCAGCCATTTTCCAATAGCAAAGTGAATCAGAAAGAGAAAAAGCCTATTCACAACCCTGACACAAGCAAAGTAACTGCACAGCCCTCTCCCTTTCCAGCACCCCATCTTCCCATATTTTTAATGTAACCCACCTGAAATTGGCTTGCGACCCACTGGTGGGTCCCGACCCACAGTTTGGGAACGACTGCTCTATATTATCCTCTCCCTGTTAAGAATTGCTACTGTCACCCATTTCAAGGGATGGTCTTCATATATAATTTGGGATGTGAGACAGATGGGAGTTCCACGCAGATATAAGTTCTACGTTTGATATTCAAAAGGGGGATTTCATGGTTTGCAAGCCACGCAAGTCAATCAAACTGCTGTGATACTTTTAACCTTCAATTTTAAATCCTTCTTACTTCTCCTAAAGAACCTGGATTGTCAGCTCCACGTTTTCTAACCTACGAATTACCTTAATTTGTATTAACACGATAAAAAGAAAGCAAGCCTGAAATTGCAGGCCTTTGTATAACACATCTAAGTAATTCTAATTAGCGTTAGGTGCATGTGCAGCTGCGTGGGCTAGCATTCTCCCTCCCGCCTGCCCCCCAAGCGAGAGGAGATAAGAAGGTTCTGCTTCTGGTTAGTGGTAAACCACTGCATCCAGACACAACAAAGAATAGGTTCCATCAATTAGAAACGGAAGCTTCTCGTCTCTTGCCTTCATGCACAGAGTAAGGTGTGTGCAAGCCAAGGTAACCATTTGCCATTAGCACTGGAAATCAGGAGGGCAAATATTTTGGTTTAACAGTTTCCCTCTAATCATATTGTGCTAGTGTTATGCATTTATTTAAAACTACTCAGACAAGAATCATCGTCAGCAAAACCTGCTTTTGTCAAATTTGGTTGGCGCTCCAGTTGCACACTTCCCTGGAGAAAGACCACCTCACCATAGTTATTTATGTTTTGGTTGCGTCTAATTAAGCACTACCATTACATCCTGGCAAATAGGGGGGGAAGAAATGGAAGATCCAAGATCACCGCAGATGGCGAATGCAGCCATTAAATTAAAAGACGTTTACTTCTTGGCAGGAAAGCTATCGCGACAACTTAATAAAAAGCCAAGACATCACCCTGTCAACAAAGGTTCAAATAGTCAAAGCTATGGTTTTCCCAGTAGTAATGTATGGATGTGAGAGCTGGACCATAAGGAAGGCAGAGCACCAAAGAATAGATGCTTTCGAATGATGGTGTTGGCGAAGACTCTTGAGAGTCCCCTGGACTGCAAGGAGATCCAATCGGGCAATCCTACAGGAAGTCAAACCTGATTGCTCCCTGGAAGGACAAGTACTGAAGCTGAAGCTCAGATACTTTGGCCACCTCATGAGAAGAGAGGACTTTTTAGAAAAGCCCCTTATGCTTGGAAGGATTGAAGGCAAAAGGAGAAGGGGGCGGCAGAGGATGAGATGGTTAGATAGTGTCACCGAAGCAATGAACATGAAGCTGGGAGAACTCCGGAAGCTGGTGGAGGACAGGGAGGCCTGGCGTGCTGTGGTCCAGGGGGTCGAGAAGAGTCGGACATGACTTAGCGACTGAACAACAACAACTAAGCCTACAACAGTATTATTATGTGTTTGTTATGGGTTTGTCCTTGAAAAGTACCGAGAAATGATGGCTAGTCCAAACTAAAGTGGCAAGATTACCAACAAAAGATTTGTCCCAATGAACACAACACACCAATATTAAAAGAATTACACTTGTTTCCTGGAGGTTTGGGGCTCAATTCAACATGATAATCTTAATAATGTTGGGTGCCTTCTGCCAGTAATTGGAAAGGTGGGGTTCAAGTGAAGGTGGGGTACATTAAGTAGTGAAGAATTCATAAAAAGATCCGGGGGGGGGGTCATCATACGATGATAGGAAGTATGAATTCTTAACAGCCCACTTGTGTACACACACAGTACTCTCTGGAAAGCACAACTCCACATTCTAACTTTAGTGAGTTAAACTAGGTAAATGAAAACAAGTTTCACAGAATAAACCTAGATAAAGACAAATTTCGAAAGGAACTTAAATTACTGATTTCAACCACATAATGAATGTAGCAGCCAAGTTGATCAGCTAAGGATTCATTCTTTCGCACCAACTCAACAATGAAAACACACAAAAGAAGCATTGATCTAGCCAAAGCAACAGAATTCAATTCATATTCATGGCAATATTTGCTGCCTCCAAATCCAACATCATTGTCCTAAGTAAACATCCCCTTTGTCATGGCTGAATAATTTTATTTCAGGCCACTGTGTTATTCTGGCATTTGATTTCCTTGTGAACTTCAAAAGAATGAAGAAGCAGTTTCCCATGTGCAAATCTATGTTCCGAAAAGATTTTTTTAAGAGTCTGAGTATAGGTCTGAGCATAATAATCCATAAAACTACGAAATGCTAACAAATCTGAACACACGTGTACAAATTATTGCTTATTACAAACACTAGTTCTATGTTTAAAGAACATGCAACAAATACTTAGCCATTTAATTATGTGACTTTGTCTGTAAACTGCTTTGTGAACTTTTGAAAATCAAAAATTATTATTATATTATTATGTCATAATAACAATAACAATAATAATAATAATAATAATAATAATAATAATAATAATAATAATAATAGAACAGTTCTTATAAGCCATTTGTAAAACTCCATTATTGATAAGCAGGGAAGCTGCTTATCAGCCAGCAAGAAGACAAACGGGTGGCCAGAAAGAAGGACTAAATCCGGAAAGATCCATCTGTATGTGTGTAGTTCTTGGAAGACAGAACATTTCTGTAAAAATTGTAAAAACCTTTGGGTTTCTGAATAAAGTCTGCCTATGTAAACCACCTTGAATATAGTCATTAGAGAAATCCGCCTAAGAAAGGCGGTATATAAATACAAGTATTATTATTATTATTGACAACAGTTGAGGACACTAACAATGCAATCCTGTTTTTCCAGGATTCACTATAAATGAACGTATTACCTTAACATCAAATGCATCAGTAGGTAAGAGGCTGAAGTAGAAAAAAGGTAAAAAAGTATGGAAGAAAGAGAGCCTACATGTGCATTACCATAAGCATGGTAAGAGGTTTCTGATCAGGAACAGGGTATAAATACCATGGTTCCCTATGAGGGGGCCAGACCTCAGTAGGGATCCACAATTAGCAGAGAAAGATCAGTAAGAAAACACAGAGAAGCCGGATGGCTCATCCTTCCTATTTCAACATCTTCTGACACCCTCCACAATCTGATCATTCAGGGTAGATAAACTAGGCGACCCAGAAAACCAGGAGGAAGCAGCACAACCTTATCCTACAAACGTTCCCTTAGCCAAGTTTTGTACCCTGGCTTGAAAGCAAGGACTGGTAGCCTGTCAGCCTTATCTTCTGCCTGTTTATTCTCAGTGCAGCTTTAAGAGAATGGGGACTATTATCAGAACTGTGCCACATGTTAGGAAAAGTAACACTGTAATATTTGAATAAAAGCTAATATGCCATATTTCACAGAGGTTCTTAGAAAAGGCTAAAACTGAGAATGTAATTCTTACCAATAACAATGCTACGTTATATTTTAAACAATTCTGAGTGTAAATACCAATTTTCAGCACACTAGAGGCAACAAAATTCTTATTTAGATAACCAATAATGTAATTTTATAACAGTATTTTCCTAAATTACTAAGGCATAGACCCCACGATTAAGCATTCAGTCAATGAAATATTTCAGGGCATACAGCTATAATGGAAAAATGCAAAGTAATTATAGTGCTTAGGAACAGCACTCTATGAACTCACACAAACAGAGAAGCATAGAACATTAAGGTCACAATCCTACAACTAACTGCTAAAATCCCACTGACAACCTTTTGTACACTTAGATGGGAGTTCAAGACCATCAAACCATATAGGCCATACTTGCAAGTAAACTTGCACAGGATCAGGCTGTATTTAAGACTTTCTACCCAAAAGAGTACTATCTGTATATTAAACTTAAACTTATTTCTTTACACAACATTAAAAACCCCAATTCTCTTTAACTATAATAACAATACCTCTAACTGAAGCAGACCATTAAAAAGACCATCTTTAAACACATACACACCTTGTAGTAGAGCCAGAGGCAAGTCAGACCAGTTTTCTGAAACAGTATCTAGATAAGATCATTCATTAGCATACCATTTAAATTGGTGTTTAAAGCACTTACGCAATACTCCAGCTCTCATTTGTCAATTTCAGAAACCTTGGGTCTAGCACAAATTCTGACCTGGTTTATATTATTATAGCATAAATACTTGAATATCAGGTAGCACTCTGAACTAGAATATGATTATTTGCACAGGGTGAATTTTTTGAACACATACTATGCACTCAATTTCCAGCAATAGTCATTTTAGGATTAGGGAGGTGCCACGAGAAACAACCAATATTTAAAAAAATTCTTGCCGAGGTCATTACAGTACTTATTTTTGCTGTGAAACTGCCAGATTTTTTTTAAAAAATTTAGTTTTTATAGATGTGCCTTGATGGAACTGTCACTAATTGATGCATCTAGCATGTTTGTTTAATGAAATCTCTGATGAGGCCTAGGGCAGGGAAAAGAGTCAGCAGTCAGACTGCAAGAATTAAGCCACCAAAACAGAACAAAAACCACACTTAACTAACAAAAGCTGTAACAGGCTAGAAATGAACACAGAGGATCCTGACAGGGTGGCATTTTCAAATATTTTCAAACAACTCGGCAATGGTAACATACGCGTAAGATGCATGCATAACATGCAGTCTCCACACCTGAGCAACACTCTGCTAAGTTGCAACCTTGCACAGGTTATTTTCCATAATAAATGAGCCCTTGAGAAGCTCTTTTCTCCTTGGCCTGGAAACAGTAACCACATACTGTAGCTTCTCAGATCCTCCAAGGACAAGAGAGAGCTAAAGTGTAGGTAACTTATAGAGATACAGAACAACGGAAAAGAAACTAGAGGACGAAGCAGTTAGACTAGGCCTGCCAAAAGCCAACATTTATACACTGAACTGACTAAAGCTAAGCAATTTCAGACTGCACATCTTTTGCAGCCTCAAAGCAGTACTACAGAAAGGAGCATCAGCAGTCATTTTCACTAAACATAAATCAAAAAGTTGACATACTCCACAACACCTCTTATTTTTGAAAAGGGAATGTTTCCATTACCCTGGCAGGACTGATACTGAAAATATGGCTGGAATTTCCAGGTCATAAAGGCTAGAAGACAACTCAAGGACAAAGGCAAAGGGACACCTGCACTCTGTTCAAACAAGGAGCGTGGAGAGAAAAGGGGAATTATGTTGTACTTTACTCCAGCAATGGAATGATTCATCCTAGTATGTGTGCACACACTGAAATAAGCAGTAGTATTTCATGCTCCTCCATGCAGTGCTTTAACATTGGACTACAAGGTACTTCAGTTTGGGAGTAGCCTACTGCTGAGAGAGGGACTAGATATGAATGCACTCATTATTCAGGTCCTTGGTTCATCCAGTGAGTAAGTAAATGGGAAGGTCTCAAAGAATTCAAAGAATAAGAATGCAAGATGGTACAGAACCTTGTTGCATCTATCCTCCACCCTGATAGTTGTTCTTGCATCAGTCCTTGAAACTGGGAATTACCTAGCAGGGGAATAAGGGCCAGAGGAATCACTAAGCACAGGCAGAAGGTGATAAGAGGGCTTGACATAATCAGGAACTGGGTTAAAACTTTCTTCAAGGGAAGGAGATACTACAGATGTGTGAGAGACATCTGGAGGTGAAAGAGCAATCATCCCTAGAGTGCATGGAAAGTATGATCAGGGTCGGCTCAGTGCGCATGAAATAGGAGGCTCATTGGTCTGTACTGAGCCAAGATCATTGGTCCAATTCCTGTCTTCACTGACTTGCAGTGACTTTCCAGGATTTCAGACAGGTAGTTTTCTCTGCCCTTCTTGGAGTTGCCGTGTGCTCTACAACCCCTCCCCAGAAAGAAAAGGAAGCGAGACCTTTTTATTTTGAGCGAAGTGGTAATTGGAGCATCTTAAAAAGGCACAATCAAAATAACTCATGTAGCAGCCAGGATGCGGAGTTGGGGGGGGGGGGAGAAAGCGCGATGGTGACTTTCAGCAAGATGAACAGTTCTCCGGGGGAACGGGGGTCGGGGCTATGGGGTGCCATGCAAATCCTGGCGCCCACCCCAATTACTTTGATCTCGCTTTCCCTACCTGTGTCCCATCTTGGGTCAGGGCTGGCATCAGAGAGCAGCCAGGTGGGGCTCCAGCTGAGACTCCTCCATGAGGCCTCCAGGGACACCCCCCTGAATCCCAATGCACCCCACAGCACCCCCCTGGGGAGGGGCAGAGGGCAGGCGCCAGGAGTGTATGGAGCAGGTGGGGGTGGGGAAGTAGAGTTCAGTGCAGCAATTGGGGAGGGGGGAGAAAAGATGAAAAGGCCGTTGAACTTCAGGGCTGAGAAGACCAGGCAAGGATGGCACGGTTGCCACCTGGCAAGCCCTGGCGCCCACCCCAATTACTTTGATCTCACTTCCCCGGTCTGCATCCCCATCTCCGGCCAGGGCTGGCACCAGAGATCAGCCAGGTCGGGCTCCAGCTGAGGCTTCCCATGGCCTCCGGGACCATCCTGGAGGACCACCCAAAGCACCCAATGCAACCCCTGGGGGGGGGGGAAGGTAAGTGCAGAAAGCAGGTGCCACAAGTGGGTGGGGAGAGGAGAGCAGAGTCCAGTGCAGCAGTTGGCAGCGAAGGTCGCATGAGAGGGAAAGGAGAAGAGCGTGACACGGGGGGGGGGCAGAAGGAGGAGAGGCTGACAAGGGGGGCAGAAAGGAGTGACAAGGGGGGCAGAAGGAGGAGAGGGGGGGCAGAAGGGGTGGCTGGGGGGAGAAGGAGGAGAGGGGGCCTGGGGGGCAGAAAGGAGTGACAAGTGGGGCAGAAGGAGGAGGGGGGCAGAAGGGATGGCTGGGGGGAGGAGGAGGAGAGGGGGCCTGGGGGCAGAAAGGAGTGACAAGGGGGCAGAAGGAGGAGAGGGGGCCTGGGGGCAGAAGGCGTGGCTGGGGGGGGGGTGGCAGAAGGGGTGGCAGAAGGGAGGAGAGAGCGGCTGGGAGGAAGGCAACAGGGTGACGGGGAGGAAAGAGGCGGACGAGGGCCGGCCGAGGGGGCCGGGAGGCGGCCCCAAAAGCGGGGGGGGGGGGGTTTTCAAAAGTGGCCCCCCCCCCCCCCCCCCCCCTGCCCCCCGCGGGGGGGAAGCGAAGCGAAGCGAAGCGAAGCGCCCGGCCCCCCCCCCCGGACTCACCTCCGCGCCCGAGGGCGAGACCTCCATGAGGCCGGCGGCGGGAGGCGGCGGGCAGGAGGGCTCCGCTTCGGGCTGGGGCTGCGGCTCCTCCGCGCCCTCCGGCGGCGCGAAGGGCACCATGCCGCGGCTGCCGTTCGCCTCCTCCTCCGCGTCCGCGTCCTCGTCCTCGTCCTCGTCCTGGCCCAGGCGGCGGCGCGGCGGGCCGGGCCGGGGCAGCCTCTCATGCCCGTGCCCTCGGGCTGGCTCCTCGGCGCCGCCGGCCCTGCGCGCCCATCCAGGGGCTGCTGCTGCTGCTGCTGCCCGGCAGGCGGGGGCGGCTCCGAGCTACGCCGGCCCCCCGCCCTCTCCTAACATGGCGGGAGGGGAAGGGGCGGAGGGGGCGGGGCCTCGGCAGCAGCCCCCCCCCCGTTTCCCAGCGCGCGCGGGGGAGGCGGAGGAGTGACGTCAGTCGAGCAGGAGATTCCCCCGCGGGAGGGGGAGCTGCCTGGGCTGCGGGGGGGGGGGGAGGAGGAGGAGTCGCGCCTGCTGGGCAGGGGAGGCGTGACGTCAGCAATTGCGTGGGCCCGAAGGAGATGACGTCGGTGGCGATGACGTCGGTGCACGCCCCCTGTCTTGGATGCTTTTTTTAAATTTTTATTATTTTTTATTTTTTCTCCCCCTCCCCTCCTCCTTCCTTCCTTTATTTTGTTGTTGTTGTTGTTGTTGTTGTTGCTCTTGTTTTGTTTCTCAGCCCACCCGTCCCTGCAATATTATTTTATTTGGAAACATTTCGGTGTTCAGGCCCTGCAGGAACATCAGCAGAGGAATGACAGCCCTCGCAAGGTGCCATGTGGGTTTAAAAAAAAAAAATGGGTTTCCCGAGTGTGGAAGGAGCCTGGGGAGAATGGGCGGGTCGCTCGCAGCTTGGATTGCAATAAGTAAAATGTATTGTGCTCGCTCGCTCTCTCTGTTTCTGCAGAGCTACTCAGTAAGGCTGCAATCCTGTCCACACGTACCTGGGAGTAAGTTCCATTTGCTATAGTAGTGATGCTCAAATTTTTTTACCACCGAGGACCATCTTTTAGAATGACAGAAGAAGTGATGTCATGACCAGAAGTGACATCGCTGTGATGCCAAAGCCTGCTGCTTTCCTGAGAAGGCAGCAACAAGTTGGGTTATAGCAGTCATTTTCCAATAGCAAAGAAAAAAAACCTATTTACAACCTTGGCGCAAGCAAAATAACCACACAGCCCTCCCCCTTTCCAGCACCCCTTCTTCCAGAGGCATATGGAAGTGCCGCGAAGGGTGGTGGGAGCAGTGGGCACTGGTTGCAATGGGGTGAAAAAGCGGCAAGCTTTTTTGCCGCCTTCTTCCTCACATTTGGAACACTCCTCAAAGGAGTGATTCCTGGGCCGAGGCAGGGCAGTAGCACTAGGGGAACAGTGACGTTGCCCTGGCAAAGCTGCAAGTCGGTTATGGTTCTGCCTCCTTCCCATATTTTCAATATGGCTGCTCTAGGTGCTTCGCAACCCCCCTGAGATTGTCTCGTGACCAGCAGTGTTATGCTGCCGAAACGCTGGGCGGGACATCCGGGTGATCGACAGCCTGCCCGTCGCGTTCCGCAGTGTTACGCCGTTTGCGTAACGTACGCAAGCAGCGTAATTGGTTACGCAAACGGCGTAACGCTCCGGAACGCAACGGGCAGGCTGTCAGTCACCCGGATGTCCCGCCCAGCGTTCCGGCAGCATAACACCGCTGCCCGTGACCCGCTGGTGGGACCCAACCCACAGCTTGGGAACCACTGTACTATAGTCTTGTACTTGGATATATAAGATCCAAGTCTTCTTATTATATGTTCAATGGGGCTTTACTTTTAGGGAAGTGTGTATATGGGATCGCAATCAAAAGCACTCTGAAGTAGCCTACTATTAATGTAAGGAGGTTGCCCAACCCAACATGGCCTATACCCAGGATGGACTTTTCCTCCAGAAATCCATCCAGTCCCCTTTTACAGGCATCAAGGCCAGATGCCATCACCACCTCCTGTGGCAAGGAGTTCCACAGCTTAATTACCTGCTGGGTAAAAAAGTCTTTGGTCTCGTTGACATCTCAGCAGTGCAATCCTGTGTATCCCATTGTGAGTCCCATTGTGCTCAATGGAATGTATTTCCAGGCAAGTCTGTTTAGAATTGCGGCCCAAAATATTTTCTTGTTAGTCTTGGACTCTTAGTTTATGCCAGCATAAGGGCGCAATCCTAACCTGGAGTTAGGCCGACACAGTTAGGCCAGCAAAGTTTGGCCGACACCACAGTCACCGTAAGGCGCATTTGGACCACTCTTGGAGTCAGGGAGGATGGCACATGTCTGTGTTCTGGCCTCTCTGGCTCCGAGAGTGGTCCAAACATACTTTATGGTGTCCCGTGATGCTCATGTTGAAACCAGTTTCCAGAATTACTCAGCAGGGTGTACTCCATGATAGCAGGGTATTAATTCAACTTGCTCTACACCAGTTATTTTCAACCAATGTGCTGTGGCTACAAATGGTGTGCTGCAGGAGTTTGGTGGAAGGTCATTCATTAGTAGTGCCATTGAGGATGTGAGCATGGTGTGCCTTGTCCAAAAACTGATGGTGCGCCTTGATCATTTTAAAAATCTTTTAAAACCTGTGTCTATCAACTTTTATGCTGTTTTTTTTT
The DNA here is from genome assembly GCA_029204185.1 of Lerista edwardsae. Classification (NCBI taxonomy): domain Eukaryota; kingdom Metazoa; phylum Chordata; class Lepidosauria; order Squamata; family Scincidae; genus Lerista; species Lerista edwardsae. Next base: position 19,280 of record JAJKFI010015471.1, read on the forward strand.
ATATTTGGGCTATTCTGCTCTTTTACGTTGGTTCTTGTTTACCATTTTAACGATTATTTAAATGTTTAATTCATTTTAATTGATGTTATTTTAAAGGGTTTTAATTCTGTGAACCGCTTTGAATGATAGAAAAGCGGAATATAAATCTAATAAACAAACCAACAAACAAATACAATTTTAGCACCTTCTCACTGTGCTGTGAGATGAAAAATGTTGACAATCACTGCTCTACACCCACCAAAGCTGTTGTGCACCCTGTTTGGAGGGCAAATGGGTGGAGAATGAGGGGTATTGCACCTACTGCCCCTGACCGCTGCATAAGAACATAAGAAGAGCTCCACTGGATCAGGCCAAAGGCCCATCTAATCCAGCTTCCTGTATCTCACAGTGGTCCACCACGTGCCTCAGGGAGCTCAGTAGACAACAAGATGCTTGCATCCTGCGGCCACTCCCTTGCACCTGGCACTCTGAAGTAGCCTACTATTAATGTAAGGAGGTTGCCCAACCCAACATGGCCTATAGCCCAGGATGGACTTTTCCTCCAGAAATCCATCCAGTCCCCTTTTACAGGCATCAAGGCCAGATGCCATCACCACCTCCTGTGGCAAGGAGTTCCACAGCTTAATTACCTGCTGGGTAAAAAAGTATTTCCTTTTATCTGTTTTAACTCTCCCAACACTCAATTTCAGTGGATGCCCCCTGGTTCTGGTATTGTGAGAGAGGGAAAAGAACATCCTTCTATCGCTTGTATCCCTCCCGTGCATTATTTTGTATGTCTCAATCATGTCCCCCCTCAGGCACCATTTTTCCAGACTGACTGCATATTCTGACTGCATATTCTGTGTCATGTGAAAACAGTCCCTATACGTGAATCACCCTGCTAAAATACATATGGTTAATACTGTTGATTGATTTGGAGGGGAGTTATAATTATCATGGGGGGGCGCAATAATAATAGTAGTAGCTTCCTTTTACAATGATGTCATAATTATTACCGAGAGAGCTCAGGCAAAGCACTTTCAGCATTTAGAACATGCTGTATAATATTTAGTAATATTACTCTGCCAGCTATCTCAATCCTAGTCTGGAGTTAGGCCAGCACAGTGGGAAGGGGGATCTTAAACTGTGATTCAGGCCGGCTCTAGGAGTGGCGGGGCCCAATGCGGGGCATTCCTGTGGGCCCCCCCACATACTCCCCACAGGGACCCCCACTCACCAAGTGGGGTGCCACTTGTGCCATACACAAAATGTACCTGGAAATAGTTGGTGGTGACAGGATGACGTCACTGCCAATTGCTTCCAGGCGGCCATTTTGGGCCCTTCAGAAGCTGGGGCAGCTGAGAGGGCCCAAGGTCAAGCTGCTCTGCTGGCCCCACTGACCGACATACAGTCCTAAGAGATCCTGACTGCAGCAGCAAGCAATATGCACACTTCACTGGTGTGGGGGCCCCTCAAAGCGCGGGGCCCGTTGTGATGCCAACTATCTCAATCCTAGCCTAGAAAAAAGGCGCCTGAGGGGGGACATGATTGAGACATACAAAATTATGCATGGAAGGGATAAAGTCGATAGAGGGATATTCTTTTCCCTCCCTCAAAACACCAGAACCAGGGGGCATCCGCTAAAACTGAGGGTTGGGAGAGTTAAAACAGATAAAAGGAAGGGCAGAAGATTTAGTCGAGAGGGTTAATGCCTCCGTTTGCCCGAAGATAAGAGCTGAAGAGCTGAAGGTCGCCAGTTTGGGACAGCCGGAAGTCTCTGAGAGCGGCAGACCTCGTTAATTGTGACTGATTAACAGCTGAGCTTCGGCTGCCTTGTGTGAGGGGGAGTTGGGCCGTAGTTCAGCCGCTTCTCTGGTGGGAGCAGGGAAGCCATTTATCAGCCAGCAAGAAGACAAACGGGTGGCCAGAAAGAAGGACTAAATCCAGAAAGATCCATCTGTATGTGTGTAGTTCTTGAAAGATAGAACATTTCTGTATAAATTGTAAAAACCTTCGGGTTTCTGAATAAAGTCTGCCCATGTAAACCGCCTTGAGTTATAGTCATCAGAGAAATCTGGTGTCCTAAGAAAGGCGATATATAAATCCAAGTATTATTATTATTATTATTATTATTATTATTATTATTATTATTACTTTTTTACCCAGTGGGTAGTTAATCTGTGGAACTCTTTGCCACAGGAGGTGGTGATGGCATCTGGTCTGGATGCCTTCAAGAGGGGATTGGACGGATTTCTGGAGGAAAGGTCCATCGTGGGCTATAGGCCATGATGGATTGTGCAACCTCCTTACATTGGTGGTGGGCTACTTCAGAGTACCGGGTGCAAGGGAGTGGCAACAGGATCCAAGCATCTTGTTGTTTCATGCCTCCCTGGGGCACCTGGTGGGCCGCTGTGAGATACAGGAAGCTGGACTAGATGGGCCTTTGGCCTGATCCAGCAGGGCTCTTCTTAGGTTCTTAGGTTCTTATGACATTGGTCACATTGGCTTAAAGCCGGCCCTGCTGTGATTGCCACTAGAAGTGAAATAAGAAATGGGTATTTTTTTTTCTGCTTTGCACAGCCAAATGGAACTTGCAAGACACAACGCATACTCCAAACATAGCTAGAAGACACTGAATTGTTTCTGAGCTTTGGGGAATGGAAACCACAGACAGCTTGGTGCCAGATTTCAACACTACATAGTCAGGAACAAGCTGTGATGGAGAAAGAAGGCATGGGAGACTGAAATATAATCATAAGGATTTTGCTGTGACGGAAGGGATGGGTGAGCCCTACATTAAATTTAATTTGTGGTAGCGCTCAGCTCCGATGTTCGTTCTCACGGTCAAAGCTCATCCCTCCAGCCGGGGGCAGTTCTTGCATCTGCAGCCTAACCAAAAAGGAGCCGTGACTCTGAGACTGCCTGCCAAGTTCTCCCTGGGGGCTGTTTATATCTAGCCTGCTGCAGCTTACAGAACCACCAGCAGCCTCAGGCCGACATATGATTGTCTTGATTTCAAATTGTGTATGAGCTTTGGTTTGAGCTTTGGAGAGGCTTTGGTTGGAAAGGCGGCACGCAAAACAAATCAAAGCCCCAAACTTTAAAAATTCTGGCATAAATGGAAGACTAAAAGGCAAGCCTCACCCCATGCTGGAATAGGCTGCCCTGCCCCATATCCTGCACAGAGTTGGGGCAGGCTGCAGAGCAACCTGGGGCAAGGGGAACAGTCCCCTTACGGTACCCCATGTAACACGGCAGCGTCCCCAATGGGGCTGCTTTCATCTGTGCCACCAAAATTGGTGGTGCAAATCCACGCAGCCCAGATTGGGTCCGGGCCGCCCAAGACTGGGTTAGGATCCATCCCAAGTGCTGGATCCTGGCACCACCATCCCTCAGCGGGTGTCAGGTCCCCAGTCTCATGCTGCATTTATTTATGTATTTATTTGCTTGAAAGCAGGAAGTGAGCTCCGACTGTACTGTGGAGCTGTTCTACGCATCAGGGATGCCCGCGGAGGCGGCAGCAGGTATCCCCAACGCTTTGGGATACCGCCCCCCCCACCAGGTAAAGGCAAATGTTCCTCAATGCACACAGCACCACAATCACTGTGGCATTGCCGGGCCCACCGCTCCCACAAAAGGGTTTACCGGGTCTTCAAAGTCTGAATAGGATTTTAGAGACCGCTGCACTATACAAATGGCATGCTGACTACTGTTTGTGACCTTAATAATAATAATAATAATAATAATAATAATAATAATAATAATACTTGTATTTATATACCGCCTTTCTTAAGATCACTATATTTCTCTAATGACTGTAACTCAAGGCAGTTTACATAGGAAGACTTTTATTCACCAACCCGAAGGTTTTTACAATTTACAGAAACTTTCTATCTTTCAAGAACAACACTCATACAGATGGATCTTTCTGGATTTAGCCTTCTTTCTTAGCCGCCTGTCTGTCTTCTGCTGGCTGATAAGAGGCTTCCCTGCTCCCACCAGAGATGCAGCTGACCAGCACACTCCTTCTCCCACGAGGCAGCTGGAACTCAGCTTTTAATCAGCCGCAGTTTGCAAGGTCTGCCGCTCACAGAGACTTCCGGTAGTCTCGAGCTCACGACCTTCGGATCTTCAGCTGTTATCTTCAGGCAAACGGAGGCATTAATCCTCTCGGCTAAATCTTCTGCCCTTAGAGCAGTGTTTCTCAAACTGTGGGTCTGGACCCACTTGGTGGGTTGCGGCCTGATGCCGGGTGGGTCGCGTAAAATTGGGAGCAGCCATCTTGGAAGCCGCAGACTCCTGCTATATTCCTTTTGTGAGTGTTAACAGTCTGAATTGCCAAGTGAAGGTTTGTTTTTCTTAATTTTGTTTTTAGTTCAGTGCTTTTTACATCATACTTTGTCCTCATCTTGCTTTCTGTCAGGGATGTTTCCCGGTTGTGCAATCGCCGCACTCCAGGAAGGCCAGTTTGCATTCCAGGAATGTCATTTGATTACGTCACAGTGACGGCACTTCCTGCTTGATGATGTCACTTCTGGCCAAGGCATTCCTTTTGGTGGGTCCTGACATGAGTGCCATTCTAAAAAGTGGTTCCTCGGTCTAAAACTGAGAACCGCTGCCTTAGAGCATTACAAAAGATGCTCACAAGTGAAATAGGGAACTGTTTTGGTCCATCATTCCTCCCCCCCCCCAACACTTTTTGTAAAATTGGCAAGAAAGTACCAGAGCAATCTGGTACACCACATGGTTCAGGAAAAGTACTTCTCTTCCTTTCTTTTCTTTCTCCCCCCTCCTTTTTTTCTTTTTTTTTTCTTTTGCTCAAAGTCAATGATCACATCAGTAAGTCTGAGGACAGGCTGTTGTGGTGGCGGCGTTTATTTGAAAACGTTGGGAAGAACTACATGTTTCAATCAACTCCCCATACTGTACACAGTAACATAGCTACATGACTCCTATCCAGAAGAGAGCTGCATATTGTGGGCGATTGAAAATCTGCCTTCACGTAGTCACAATAATGAATGACAAGATCTGCCTTCGTAGCCAAATGTGCGGTGACTTCTTCAGAGTCTTGGAAACGCCCTTTACGGTGCCCCTTGTGCCAGCCAGACTTTGCTGGGCTAATTGTGCTTACCTACCGCCAGGCTAGGATTGTGCCCCAGGTGACATTTGAGTTTTGAGTTCAGGGATTGATGCGGCACTGAGAACAGAATTGCACAGAGTGCGTTGGGGCTCCTCTATGCCATTGCTGATCAAGGCGGTATGGCCAAATTTTAGATAGCATTCAGAGTATTTACATTCTTCTTCCCCATATGCCGAGACCAGTGGTGTCATCCAAATGATTTAGGAACAGGTACTCACTTTTGATTGGCACTTGTCAGGGTCTGCCCACCGGAAGTGATGTCATAAGCCAGAAGTGATGTCATGATTGTTGCCATGGATGTGATCATGTTTGTAATAACTTCAGCTTGTGGTTAGTGTTGATTTAACTTATATTGCTTTGCTTTCTAGAGATGTGTATATGCATATTTTGCTTCAACTGTTCCCTGGTTAAATAGCAGGGGCCAGCTTCAAGTGGGTGGGGCCAGCTCAACTTCTAGGAACCGGTACTCGCGTAGTGGTGCGTAGTGGGTGCATGACATCACTGGCCGAGACTCACCTAGGCATGCACATGGCCTGGCTTGCTTCTTCCACTCTGCCAGTGTTTGAGCAGGAACTGGGGTGTGTGAACAACTGCCAGCAGCCCTTAAAGTGATCTTGGGATTGGCAATTTGTGGATAATTATCCCCTCTCACAATTAGGGACGTGGTGGCGCAGCGAGTTAATCCGCTGTTGCTGGGCTTTCAACCGCAAGGTTGGGAGTTCGAGACTGCGTGACGGAGTGAGCTCCCGTTGCTTGTCCCAGCTCCTGCCAACCTAGCAGTTCGAAAGCACCTAAAAAATGCAAGTAGATAAATAGGAACCACTTCGGTGGGAAGGTAACAGCGTTCAGTGCGCTACGGCGTAGAGTCATGCTGGCCACATGATCGGACAAAAACGCTGGCTCTACAGGCTTTGAAACGGAGATGAGCACCGCCCCCTACAGTCGGTCACGACTAGACCATTTGGTTGTGAGGAAACCTTTACCTTTATCCCCTCTCACACACACCTTCAATGGCATTTGCCCCATCACTTGAGGCTGCATTATGGTCTGAAATAATTGCTGGCGCACTTGCCAGGTATAACCTTCCTAATAAGGGTGACTCCACCCCTTCCCTAGCCCAAGTGCGCCAATACATAGTGCAAGGGAAGTATTGTAAGTGGGGTTGGACGAGTGCAACATACCTAAGGCCACTGTGGCTGCAATCCTATACACACTTACCCGGGAGTAAGTCCCATTGAATTCAATGGGACTCAGCTGCACAGATTATAGATCAAGATACAATTTGGAATCAGGAGATATTTCCGTGACTATTACTGAACAATGAGATCTGATTGCAAATTACTGCTGGTTGATCAGAAGGCATGGGAAGAGTCTTTATTTTTATCCAAAAAGCTTATCTGAAAATTTTGACATGCCGACGCAAATTGCCCAAGTTGCACGAGAAAGGACATAACAATGTAAGGTGAGAAACAACACTGACAGCGCAATCCTAACCTGGAGTTAGGCTGCGCAGTTAGGCCAGCAAAGTTTGGCCACCCCCCAGGGCCACCATGAAGTGCGTTTGGACCACTCACAGAGTCGGGGAGGATGGCGTGCGCCTGTGTGTTGGCCTCTCTGATTTAGAGAGTGGTCCAAACGCGCTTCATGGTGGCCCTGGTGGCGGCCAAACTTTGCTGGCCTAACTACACAGCCTAGCTCCAGGTTAGGAATGTGCCTTGTGGAACTCCTTCCCACAGGATGGGGCGAGGGAGTCCGGGAGGATGGCGCACGTCTGTGTGCTGGCCTCTCTGACTCCGAGAGTGGTCCAAACATGCTTTACGGTGTCCCTTGTGCCAGCCGAACTTTGCTAGCCCATCTCCAAGTTAGGCTTGCGCCCTCAGAGATCAGCTCATAGAAGTTGGTAATGGGCAGCCCAGGACAAAAACATTATCACTGCAGCCACAGATTGTTGAACGATCAGGCTTGTCGAGGCTGTATTAGTTGCAGGAGAACAATGGCAGGTGGGCCTTTCTCTCTTGCTGGTGTGCTTCCCAGAGGCAACTGGTGGGACACTGAAGGATACAGGGAGAGGAGCCTCCGGATGGATCCTGTGATGATTCTCATGGGAGGTGGTGCATTGGTGGGGGACAACCTGCTTGTGCTCCCTTCTGTCAGGTGTATCCACCTGCCTTGGCCTCCTTCCTCTCTACTCCACCAGCTGCCTTGCTGGCCTCCCCTCCCCTCCTCCCTGCTGATACAGCTCACCTGTCACCTCCTTCAGTTGTCACCTTCTCTTTCTGCCTCTGCTGTTTTTAAGAAAGAGGTATGTGGAATGGCTCACAGAAGACGATCCAGGCACCCAGTCAGGGCATGTCTGAGCCAATACAGAAGGTCACAGGATACGGGTCAGGGAGTGGTTCAAGCAGACAGCGAGAGGAGGCCGGGACGGTGGCGCTACACCCAGGTGCCAAGGAACAGCACAAGGAGATACTGGCAGAAGCCTCTCCAGAACCTTGGATAGGTCCCAGGAGAAGACACAGCTTGACCCAACGCAGGCTGGGTGGCTACTGAGCCCTTATGTAAATTCCTAAGGCTGTCTATCCTGTTCAGGCCACGCCCCTTGCTGGAGAACGGAAAGGCTTCATTGCCCAGCACCCTGGCCTGGAGCCTGGTTCTCCATCACCCTGATGTTCTGCCCCACCAGTCACATGACCTGCAGTGGCCAATCACCTCAGGAGAATGCAAGGCGAGCCGCCTGGATAGGATTGGGCTGTTCACGTCAAGCTGCTTTGCCTTTCATGTCCCTGCAAGGTCCAGCTTGATTCATCTGTTCTTTCCCTGGGCCAGACTTCCCCAGCCCATCAGCTTTATGCTCAATGATGTCACCGGTTAATGGACATTTAATCCTTCCCTTCACATTCCAGCTTCTCGCTTTGATTTACTGTCATAGGACCCAGTACCCAGAACCTTCATTAATGCTCCATTCCAGGCATGCTTTCTTTTCCAAGAAAGCATTTAGGAAGGTTTATGCCTGTGGTTATGGCTGATACTAAACTGAATAGATCTCAAACGCACACTGAAAGCCTCATCAGTCCTTAAGAGTTTTCCCCATATCCAATTACCATTAAAAATTAATACGAGAGAGAGAAAAATCTGAAAGTTCTCCAAAGCAGGATTTAAGGGGAAGGCCAAGGAACAGTTTAGGAGCATTGTCACATATTTGCCCTTCCTCCAAGCATCTCATGAAGGACACCTGGAATTATTCTGTCTCGTACTTACAACGCACCTGTGTAGTAGGTTAAGTAGAGAGAGGGACTTGCCTAAAGCCAGTGGTTGAACTACATCAGTGGACATCAAACTTGCGACCACTGTGCCCCAGAAAACCCTCTGTTGTGGTCGTGGTGACACAGAAAGAGGATTGAATCCCAGCTACTGCTGTGTCACAAGAGGCCAGAAGACCAAGAGCGCAACCAGAAGATGGACAATTCTTAAGAGTGGAATCCTAACCTGGAATTCGGCCGGCACAGTTAGGCCAACAAAGTTTGGCCAGCACAAAGGACATATTAAAGTATGTTTGGACCACGCTTGCACTCAGAGAGGCCAGCACACAGATGTGCGCCATCCTCCCTGACTCAGAGAGTGGTCCAAACGCCACTCTCTTGTATCTGACATTCTGAGGTAAATTTCTGGGGTAAATATGAGGTAAATAAAGCAAAGCCTGGCCAGCACAAGGGACACCATAAAGCATGTTTGGACCACTCTTGAAGTCAGAGAGGCCAGCACACAGTCGTGCGCCATCCTCCCTGACTCAGAGAGTGGTCCAAAGGCACTTTACGGTGTCCCCTATGCCGGTCAATCTTTGCTGGCCTAACTCCAGGTTAGGATTGTGCCCTGAGTTCATGCAATGCTGCACCAACACCAGAAGTGTTGATCTTCTCTAGCATCCTTTAGGGCTGAGAGAGACCTGATCGGAAGCACGTCTGCCGTGTGTTTCCAGACCCAAAGTGACGGGTGGTTCATCAAAGTGATGGGGGTTCATCCTGCACGGCACAGTGGCCATGCCAAATAGAGTCTTGCTGATGACATTGAAAAACATCCTTCAAACCCTTTCCAGTGAATGGAAAAATGTCTCCAGTTACTGTTATCAGGTTATGACTAAGGTAAAGAGGTTGGTGGATAGATATTAACCAACAATTGTTCCCGAAATAGACACCCAGCAGCCTCCCGAGAAATGTTAATCAGATGAGGTTTAACTAAAGTCCTGATAACACGCGCATTGTTGCTGTTCTGGCCTTAAAAAAAGAGTCACTGAGTTTACGGAGGACAGAAATGCTTTCAGCGGACAAGAAAGGCCATCACTGCATGTTTCTTCAGGTGCCCCTAAAGCAGTGGAGCTTTTGAAGGAGGACAATTGAGATCACCTCAGTGGTTCTCGGAAACGTATCTGCTAAACCTTGTTTAATTGACTTTTTCTTTTTGATTTCACAATTTCTATTTCCAGAACAATAGCAAGGCAATTTCCATCAATCTTTATATCTTAGTCATAACTTGATCACAGACTAATCTCAGCTTCCTTCCATTCTTTTCTTCTTCTTCCTGAATAGTACTTTTAATAAAACCTTATACAAGCACCGAACATAATTAGGTGCCATCAAACTGTTCAAGAAAAGATGGCAATATCAAAACACACTATAAATGATTGCTCTTGGTGGCAAGATAGCATGGCATCAATGAATCTATATGGTATGCTCTTATATATACACACACTGTGATGAAAAATGTATTAACACAAACATGCACGCATGCGCATGAACACACACACACACACACACACAGAGAGAGAGAGAGAGAGAGAGAGAGAGAGAGAGAGAGAGAGAGAGA
>JAJKFI010015472.1:817-29278 GCA_029204185.1 Lerista edwardsae
ACGTCCCGCCCAGCATTCCCCCAGGTAGTTTGTAGATCCCGTCGCTGCGGGTAACTCTTTTTTTTTTTTTACCCTAAAAGGTTTACCTTTAGAATATGAGACACACAAGCCTCCAACTTTCATTCAGGTAGAAAAACTTGCCTCACGAGAAGTTTGTGAATTAGAAGAGCCTTGCTGGGTCAGGCCAAAGGCCCATCTAGTCCAGCTTCCTGTATCTCACAGTGGCCCACCAGATGCCTCTGGAAGCACACAAGACAAGATACCTGCATCCTATTGCTACTCCCTCACATCTGGAGTTCACAGCTACCTCTAAAATATGTAGGTTGCATACAGTCATCCTGACTTGGAACTCGAGATGGGCTTTTTCTCCATAAATCTGTTCAATCCCCTTATAGAGGCATCTTCATCCTGTGGCAAGGAGTTCCACAGACTAATTATGTGCTGGGTCAAGAAATATTTCCTTTTGTCTGTTCTAACTCTCCTGCCAGGCAATTTTAGTGGACAACACTTGGATCCTATATTGTGCAAAAGAATGTCCTTCTGTTCACTCCATCCACCCCATGTGTAATTCTGTGTGTCTCAGGGTTTCTAACCAGCTTTCCAGCAATGGGTTAAGGGCAATGCAGCTCTGAGGCAAGGGAACAAACATCCCCTTACCCTGAGGAGCCCTCCATGACTGGCCCCCAACTGCAGATACCCCATTGGTTCAGCTATGTCAGTGCTGGAACGTTGGTTAGGATGCCACCCTCAGTCATGGCTCCCCCTCAGGCATTTTTTTTTGTAGTCTGAAGAACCGCAAACTTATCAGTCTTTCCTTGTAAGGGAGGTGCCCCAGCCCACTAATCATTTTGGTTGCTCTCTTCAGCACCTTTTCCCATTCCACTATATCATTTTTTTTCATATGTGGTCACCAGACCTGGACCACAATGCTCCAGATATGGCCTTGCCATTGATTTGAACAATGGCATAATATTGGCAGGTTTATTCTCACACACTGGGCCTCTCAATCCATCACAGACAGCTCAGAACCCATCGGTGCATATGTGAGACTTTGATTTCTTGCCGCAATTGCATCGCTTCACACTTACACTGAAGCACATCTATCACAAACATCTCCCATTTTGCTGCCCATTTCCCCAGGACTCTCCTGCAGAGTAGGCAGGATAAACCCTTTTGCTATACCATTTCTTGATCCAAAATCCTCCCAGCTGGTTGTTTGTGACAGGGGGGAAGGGATTTTCAGCAGAAGAGCAGCTAAAGATAAAACCAGCAATGGGATTAACAAACGACCTGGGGCAACGCTGGGCGGGACGTACGCGGAACCCGTGCGATTGGCTGCCCGTCAGTTCCGCCCCGCTGCCTTCCCCGCCGCCGCACGGGCCGCCCAGGCCTCGGAGGGGGTGCCTGCTCGCCTGGGGGGGCCCCCGGGAGCCCGGGCACGCAGCAGTGGGGCATGCCAACCAGCGGCGGGGCGGAACAGACGGGCTGCCAATCACGGGCTTCCAATTACGAGTACGTCCCGCCCAGCGTTCCCCCAGGTCGTTTGTTAATCCCATCGCTGGATAAAACCTTAACTTCTCCTCCCCAATCCAGATTGCTCTCCTACCCTCTGGCAAAATGGGGGGGGAGGGGTTTCCAACAAATATGGACACACATCTACTTCTAAAACCACCTCTTGATGAATTTTTCACCATGTGCAATTTAGACCTGAAATAAGGCAAGATGTTTGAGTTTCCATGAATCTAATTCCACTAACACCTATGGAATTAAATCCATCTGGCTAATTGTACCGAGTATAAGCATTGTAAATATGATTAATCCCAAGTCTAGTTTTGATCGGTTTTGTTAAATACTGCTGCAGTTTTAGAAGTGGGATGTTTAGAATGCTCTGTGGTATCACCCTGCTCTATGCCATGCAGTCAACAGGACAAATACTCACCGTAGTGCAGTTTGACAATAAATGGATGATTTACTTCTACTAATATATCTCTCTCCATCTTTGTACGAACTCTATCTCGAACTGCAAACAGAAATAGCAATTATCCTAAAAGAGCAAACTACTGGACTCAAACGGCAGTGAAAGGAAAAATTTCATTTCTTGCCAGCTCCAATTACTTGGCTTTATTCCCTCCAAGAATAGGAAGGCTGCAGTTCAACACACATTTTCCCGAGAGCAAACCCCACCGAACAAAATGGGAGTTGCGTCTGAGGAGACATGCACAGGGTTACACTGAAGAAGATCCAAAAAATTTGCCCTAAGATTAACCTATTTCGATTTTTAAGATTTGTGCATTTTAAAATTAAGAGCACAATCCGGAGCACTTGTTGGGTGGCAAAAGTCCCTTGTGCCTACCCAAGAGTGTCGCAAATGTGTCAAAAAAGCACATCTGTGACAACTCCAGAGTTGGCTGGGCCAGCACACAAATGTACACTGGCTCACAAAGGCCAGATCCAGCTTCAATGGTGCTGAAACCTGTGAAGTTTGTGCCAGCCAAGGGGGCATTTGTGAGGTGTAGGGAAGGTGGGCTGGTGGGCTGACTGGGCCCAGGAGGGTGGTGGGACTAACGAAGCGATTTCAGCTGGATCCTAAGCCCCTTTCCTGGCCAGCACGGTGTTACACCAAGTAGCCACACAGGAGTGGCTGCCATACAACAAGGGGTAAGGGGAAACATATTCCCTTACTCCAAGTTGCATGGTAAGGTAAAGGTTTCCCCACGACCGAACGGTCTAGTCGTGACCGACTGTAGGGGGCGGTGCTCATCTCCGTTTCTAAGCCTGTAGAGCCAACGTTTTGTCCAAGGACAAGCTTCCGTGGTCATGTGGCCGGCATGACTATACGCCGTAGCGCACAGAACACCGTTCCCTTCCCACCAAAGTGGTCCCTATTTATCTACTTGCATTTAGGTGCTTTTGAACTGCTAGGTTGGCAGGAGCTGGGACAAGCTACGGGAGCTCACTCCGTCGCGCAGTCTTGAACTCCCAACCTTCTGGTCGGAAAGCCCAGAAGCAGCGGTTTAACCCGCTGCGCCACCACGTCCCTAAGTTGCATGGTATCCACCTCCTAATCTGCGCTGGGTACAGTGTACGTTAGGATTGGGCTGCCTGGTATATAATTTGAAGCAATCCATAAACCAAAACCACGATGCACGTTGCTGAAGAACTATAGTCTGAGAGAAAAGTCTGAGTCTTGAGAGGAAAGACTATTAAACTGCAAATGCATATATTTCTGAAAGTGAATGAGTATACCCAATCAATGGAAGCCATTTCTCTATCGTGCAAAGGCAGCCTACCTTTCAAAGAAGCTTTCTTCAGAACTTTCATTGCGTACAGCTGCCCAGCATCAGGACCAATAATTTTCCTCACCAGGAAAACCTAGAAAAAGAGAGATTAAATATTTTGTAACTCATCACTGAAAACATATGTATCGAGGGCACTCCCAACATAGAAGTCAAGCATGACACTCTTTCAAGAAAGCAACAAAAGGGCAAGTAAAAAGAATCACTGGGTTTCTAATCAGGCAAGGAAACACAAGGCATTTAATACTAGAAGAATATCTTGTATTCCAAGGAGACTTGGTGTTGTTCCTAATTCTGCTCCACAAATTCTACTGCAACATCACATCTACAGTGATGACTGATTAATAGGTTATATAGTCAAATGAGCTAGGGGCTGATAACATGTAAAATTATCTCTTTCATGTCTCCTGTTAATATGGAAACTTGGTGTGAACAGGAGAGAAAGGAAGTGCCAATGATAAACACATTTAACCTTGCATTTGATTGATGCTTGAAATTTTTTGGATTTTTTTTTTTCTGGTGACTTATTGAATCTGTAAACTGAATGAATGTTCTGCTGAATGGAACTGAAAGGTTGGCATACAAATAGTAAACACACAGTAAAATAATTGTCAAAATAGTTGCTATTTATGTCTTACCTTTCCAAATGATCCTTGACCTAGGACTTTAAGTAACTCAAATTGTGCAGGATCTGCTTTTTCACATCCTTCTTTCACATGGTGGGTAATGGGTATCTCTTTCACACTTCCTTCATCCTATTCAGACAAGAAACAATAGTAAAGACTACTGAAATAATCATCTTTTGATGCTCCATTTACAATGCACTATTTGAAATTAGATGCTTTACAATGGAAACAGACACACAATGGAGAGAGAGAGAGAGAGAGAGAGAGAGAGCGCACACTTTTCAACACAAAGTTCACAAAGATTTATAGGCAAATAATAAATTTAAATTACTCAAAAATCTTGGTATTTCCAAATCATGTTAGATATTATTCAATGGGTAATTTAATGCAGAATGCAATGAAACGAACAGTTGAAATATATGTATTCTATCAAATGTTTAACCAAATAACCGGAAAAGGTAACCACAACTGCCTTATGTAACAAAAAGTGGATTTTCTCAATAAGTGCTAAATTACCTCAAGGCCCTCATGGTGAGAAGGGAGGTACAGAGGCTGCAAGGACCTTTTTTTTGGAGGGGGGGGAACCTGTCATGCATTTAAGATGAGTAATAGCAAATCTTGTTTCCAAAGTACTCAGCTTCTTGCAACTATGAACTACAGATATAAACACCACTGGTTCAATATTCCCAGTGTTAAAAAACACTTACGTCAGAGCCTCATTTTGCCTCAAATAAGATGCATCTGAGTACTGTTCTCAGGCATATTAAAAATGCATCCTTTGCTTTAGAAAAAAAGCAGTTAAATGCTAGCATTCAAGTTGCCTAGAGACAGGAAAAGGCCACAGACAGGAAGAAGCCATTTATCATTCAGCCCCAATAAAGCCTTTAATAGCTATCAATACCACAAACAATAAAGAAATAGTGAACATTACTGCTTTTATTTTTGTGCTCTAAATGTTTGGCAGCATTTTCGGCTTCTATGTTCATTAACCACTTTTAAATCACATCACAACTGGTTTCCGTTAAATAGGAACGTAAGAGAAACAAACTGGTTTTTTTTTTTTTTTTCCATACGGCTAGCTATGGAAGCTACATAATGATCTCCCACCACCACACCAATTCGGATTCTGTAGCTAGTTGAGTAACTGTAGCTGCCACGTGCAAGTCAATTATATCCACCATATAGCTTTTAACTAATTTGAAAAACCAGACCCGGTGAATTCCAGATTTTGAGTAGCAGCCACGTTGAATACCAGAAAAGGGAATGGAGCACAACTTGGAAGTCCAACAGCTGTGCAGCGTGGGCGGCACTGACAGAAGCAGAGCACAAATATCAGGGGGAGTAAACAGGTGTTGGACTACTCGGCAGTGAACGCTATTTTCTTTTTGATACAAATTCAACCCTGTGCTCTTTTGGGTCCTGATCCTACAGGCCTGCAAGCATCCTCCCTTACCCTACCAGTTTCCTTAGTCCAGGGGTCAGGGAACTTTTTAACCTTTTACCCCAAAATATATTTAGATACGCCAACGTTACCCCCGCCAGAACAAAAGGAAAAAAAATTACATATTGGAACCCATTGCTTTTTATTTGATTGATTAATGAGCTTAATTAATGCTATGTAAATACGAAGTTGTAAAGGGCGGAGCAAAACAAGACAAAACGGAGCCAGCCAGCCAGCGACGGAACCGGGGTAATGGATGGTCGCGCTGCCAAGACACAGCCGGGCATGCATATAGATTCATATGCATGCCCGGCTGTGTCTCGACAGCGTGACCGTCCATTAACCCCAGGAATTTCATTTTTACCCCATTTGGGGTAATTTGCCCGTTCCCTGACCACTGCCTTAGTCCAATACTACCAACTTTTCAGCATCAATGTAGTGGGCAAGACTCCAAAGAAAATTATGTAATTGTATAAAACTGTTTCAAAACATTGATGACAATTCTCATAACTATGAAGTATGGCAAATGGACTTACATCATAAGAGTATGATTCTTCTTCTTCCATAGGTTCGTCCACCATTTTAATGCCATTCAGCTGCAGAAAGAAAATAGCAATAAGGTTAAAATAAAACAGTTGTAGTTATGAGAAGGATCGCCCCAATAGACTATCCCCAATTTACTGATCATCCGACTGAAAATGTCAATCTGTATACAGTACACAAAATAAGCTTGAGCAATATTAGCAGAGCCTGAGCAAAAACCTGAGATCCAGGTTCCTCCATTATTACTACAGAGCCAGCTACACTTATTTCCTCAATGTTTCTCAGCACGTTTAGGCAGCCTATAGACTTGTTTGGCAACCAAGCATTACAAATCTCCAGTGAAAAAAAAACTAGCCCAAGTTGTAAAAACCAAAGTGTACATAAGTACATTTCCAGGTCTTCTGAGGCATGGGGAGGTCACATGCAGCCTCTCAATACCTCCCAGACACAACCAGAAGGTACTTCCAGTTTCATCCTGGAAGTAAAAAGGTAAAGGTTTCCCCACGACCGAACGGTCTAGTCATGACCGACTGTAGGGGGCGGTGCTCATCTCCATTTCTAAGCCTGTGTAGAGCCAACGTTTTGTCCAAGGACAAGCTTCCGTGGTCATGTGGCCGGCGTGACTATACGCCGTAGTGCACGGAACGCCGTTCCCTTCCCACCAAAGTGGTCCCTATTTATCTACTTGCATTTAGGTGCTTTCGAACTGCCAGGTTGGCAGGAGCTGGGACAAGCAACGGAAGCTCACTCCGTCGCGCAGTCTTGAACTCCCAACCTTCCGGTTGGAAAGCCCAGCAGCAGCGAATTAACCCGCTGCACCACCACGTCCCAATATCCTGGAAGTACTTTGAAGGCTTTCCGCATCTGCCAAAATCAGCAGCCAAAGAAGATCCAGCAATGGACCTTCTGCAGATACCGAGGGCCTACTGCCCTCTACAGAGAACACCAAACAAAACCATAATTTCAAAATTGCACCCCTATTGTAAACAGATGAAGCTGAAGCTCCAATACTTTGGCCACCTGATGAGAAGAGAGGACTCTTTAGAAAAGACCCTCATGCTGGGAAAGATTGAAGGCAAAAGGAGAAGGGGGCGACAGAGGATGAGATGGTTAGATAGTGTCACCGAAGCAATGAATATGAAATTGGACGAACTCAGGAAGCTAGTGGAGGACAGGGAGGCCTGGCGTGCTGTGGTCCATGGGGTCGCGAAGAGTCGGACACGACTTAGCGACTGAACAACAACAAATTGTAAACAGATGTAAATTCTGCAGCAGGGAAGCATGTGAACTGGACAACTAGAAATTTTAGATTACATTCCTGAGTTGGAAAGAGGCTCCATTTAGTCACAGGGGAAATATATGAATTAGGATGTGGGACACCCGTTTAAATCAATCACAGTTGACAATTTTCAAATTCTTAAAGAAAAAGAACTCTGTTCCACAAGCTCAAAATTTTTTTAAAAAAAATAAATTACCAACGAGCATTGGAAAACCTCAAAAATGTTCTGAACTTCTGCTTCAAAGCTAGATGCAAATTAGACAACTTTGTGGTGACGCTACATGAGCTACATTACAACATATATATGCCCAGTTTGGCCTTTTTTACCTTCCTATCAATTACTGGTAGGTGGATGTGGTTAAGCCTTAGAAATACGATAGAGCCATGCCGCGACATGTAGAATGTATTAATTAAAAACTAGAAAAACCCGTAAAGAAGGTAAGAATAATTATTCATTTCACTATTAAATTATCATACAATTTAGTATAGTCATTATCACAAGCTCTCCACCCTCCTACAGGGTGTGTACACACATGCACGCACACACCCCAAAATATCATGGGAAACTAGTATTGGGACAGATTTGGGCAGTGTACTAGTCAGCAATTATTTGCTTTGATTTTGTCTGTAAACCACTTGGTGCATTTTTTGTGGCTTAATAATAATAGCGGGATGTCTCCATCAAATTGAAAGTGGAATCGTAAAATAACTATTTGCCAGTAATTAACTCTTGTGAGTGGAAGAGGATTTAAGTTATATCTGAGAATAGACAGCAAGGCAGTCAAGAGAAATGACACTGCTCAAGTTAAATAAGCTTTTTCTATGGAATTGTTATGATGTTTTACATCTCAGCTAGGAATACATTTACTTGGGAAAGTTACTTCCACTGAAAATGTTCAAGTTCTATCCAGCACATTTCGGACTCAGGTCGAGAATCAATGATTGTCATGATGCCCAGCAAACTGGAGATTTCATCTTTCCCTATTTCCACTTACTCTCCTTTGTGATTCTTTTAGGCAACAAGTCTTCCAGAACAGATTTCTCACCCCATGTCCCCAGAGCGAAAAAGTTTGAGAATCACTATTCTACAGCAACATGTACCTAAATATGTTCTATATTAGTGGTTCTCAAAACTTTTTAGCACCGGGACCCACTTTTGAGAATGCCAATCTGTCCGGGACCCACCAGAAATAACGTCATGGCCGGAAGTGCCGTCATTGTGATGCCAGAGCCTGCTGCTTTCCTGAGAATGCAGCAATAAGTTGGGTTATTTCTCAGCCATTTTCCAATAGCAAAGTGAATCAGAAAGAGAAAAAGCCTATTCACAACCCTGACACAAGCAAAGTAACTGCACAGCCCTCTCCCTTTCCAGCACCCCATCTTCCCATATTTTTAATGTAACCCACCTGAAATTGGCTTGCGACCCACTGGTGGGTCCCGACCCACAGTTTGGGAACGACTGCTCTATATTATCCTCTCCCTGTTAAGAATTGCTACTGTCACCCATTTCAAGGGATGGTCTTCATATATAATTTGGGATGTGAGACAGATGGGAGTTCCACGCAGATATAAGTTCTACGTTTGATATTCAAAAGGGGGATTTCATGGTTTGCAAGCCACGCAAGTCAATCAAACTGCTGTGATACTTTTAACCTTCAATTTTAAATCCTTCTTACTTCTCCTAAAGAACCTGGATTGTCAGCTCCACGTTTTCTAACCTACGAATTACCTTAATTTGTATTAACACGATAAAAAGAAAGCAAGCCTGAAATTGCAGGCCTTTGTATAACACATCTAAGTAATTCTAATTAGCGTTAGGTGCATGTGCAGCTGCGTGGGCTAGCATTCTCCCTCCCGCCTGCCCCCCAAGCGAGAGGAGATAAGAAGGTTCTGCTTCTGGTTAGTGGTAAACCACTGCATCCAGACACAACAAAGAATAGGTTCCATCAATTAGAAACGGAAGCTTCTCGTCTCTTGCCTTCATGCACAGAGTAAGGTGTGTGCAAGCCAAGGTAACCATTTGCCATTAGCACTGGAAATCAGGAGGGCAAATATTTTGGTTTAACAGTTTCCCTCTAATCATATTGTGCTAGTGTTATGCATTTATTTAAAACTACTCAGACAAGAATCATCGTCAGCAAAACCTGCTTTTGTCAAATTTGGTTGGCGCTCCAGTTGCACACTTCCCTGGAGAAAGACCACCTCACCATAGTTATTTATGTTTTGGTTGCGTCTAATTAAGCACTACCATTACATCCTGGCAAATAGGGGGGGAAGAAATGGAAGATCCAAGATCACCGCAGATGGCGAATGCAGCCATTAAATTAAAAGACGTTTACTTCTTGGCAGGAAAGCTATCGCGACAACTTAATAAAAAGCCAAGACATCACCCTGTCAACAAAGGTTCAAATAGTCAAAGCTATGGTTTTCCCAGTAGTAATGTATGGATGTGAGAGCTGGACCATAAGGAAGGCAGAGCACCAAAGAATAGATGCTTTCGAATGATGGTGTTGGCGAAGACTCTTGAGAGTCCCCTGGACTGCAAGGAGATCCAATCGGGCAATCCTACAGGAAGTCAAACCTGATTGCTCCCTGGAAGGACAAGTACTGAAGCTGAAGCTCAGATACTTTGGCCACCTCATGAGAAGAGAGGACTTTTTAGAAAAGCCCCTTATGCTTGGAAGGATTGAAGGCAAAAGGAGAAGGGGGCGGCAGAGGATGAGATGGTTAGATAGTGTCACCGAAGCAATGAACATGAAGCTGGGAGAACTCCGGAAGCTGGTGGAGGACAGGGAGGCCTGGCGTGCTGTGGTCCAGGGGGTCGAGAAGAGTCGGACATGACTTAGCGACTGAACAACAACAACTAAGCCTACAACAGTATTATTATGTGTTTGTTATGGGTTTGTCCTTGAAAAGTACCGAGAAATGATGGCTAGTCCAAACTAAAGTGGCAAGATTACCAACAAAAGATTTGTCCCAATGAACACAACACACCAATATTAAAAGAATTACACTTGTTTCCTGGAGGTTTGGGGCTCAATTCAACATGATAATCTTAATAATGTTGGGTGCCTTCTGCCAGTAATTGGAAAGGTGGGGTTCAAGTGAAGGTGGGGTACATTAAGTAGTGAAGAATTCATAAAAAGATCCGGGGGGGGGTCATCATACGATGATAGGAAGTATGAATTCTTAACAGCCCACTTGTGTACACACACAGTACTCTCTGGAAAGCACAACTCCACATTCTAACTTTAGTGAGTTAAACTAGGTAAATGAAAACAAGTTTCACAGAATAAACCTAGATAAAGACAAATTTCGAAAGGAACTTAAATTACTGATTTCAACCACATAATGAATGTAGCAGCCAAGTTGATCAGCTAAGGATTCATTCTTTCGCACCAACTCAACAATGAAAACACACAAAAGAAGCATTGATCTAGCCAAAGCAACAGAATTCAATTCATATTCATGGCAATATTTGCTGCCTCCAAATCCAACATCATTGTCCTAAGTAAACATCCCCTTTGTCATGGCTGAATAATTTTATTTCAGGCCACTGTGTTATTCTGGCATTTGATTTCCTTGTGAACTTCAAAAGAATGAAGAAGCAGTTTCCCATGTGCAAATCTATGTTCCGAAAAGATTTTTTTAAGAGTCTGAGTATAGGTCTGAGCATAATAATCCATAAAACTACGAAATGCTAACAAATCTGAACACACGTGTACAAATTATTGCTTATTACAAACACTAGTTCTATGTTTAAAGAACATGCAACAAATACTTAGCCATTTAATTATGTGACTTTGTCTGTAAACTGCTTTGTGAACTTTTGAAAATCAAAAATTATTATTATATTATTATGTCATAATAACAATAACAATAATAATAATAATAATAATAATAATAATAATAATAATAATAATAATAGAACAGTTCTTATAAGCCATTTGTAAAACTCCATTATTGATAAGCAGGGAAGCTGCTTATCAGCCAGCAAGAAGACAAACGGGTGGCCAGAAAGAAGGACTAAATCCGGAAAGATCCATCTGTATGTGTGTAGTTCTTGGAAGACAGAACATTTCTGTAAAAATTGTAAAAACCTTTGGGTTTCTGAATAAAGTCTGCCTATGTAAACCACCTTGAATATAGTCATTAGAGAAATCCGCCTAAGAAAGGCGGTATATAAATACAAGTATTATTATTATTATTGACAACAGTTGAGGACACTAACAATGCAATCCTGTTTTTCCAGGATTCACTATAAATGAACGTATTACCTTAACATCAAATGCATCAGTAGGTAAGAGGCTGAAGTAGAAAAAAGGTAAAAAAGTATGGAAGAAAGAGAGCCTACATGTGCATTACCATAAGCATGGTAAGAGGTTTCTGATCAGGAACAGGGTATAAATACCATGGTTCCCTATGAGGGGGCCAGACCTCAGTAGGGATCCACAATTAGCAGAGAAAGATCAGTAAGAAAACACAGAGAAGCCGGATGGCTCATCCTTCCTATTTCAACATCTTCTGACACCCTCCACAATCTGATCATTCAGGGTAGATAAACTAGGCGACCCAGAAAACCAGGAGGAAGCAGCACAACCTTATCCTACAAACGTTCCCTTAGCCAAGTTTTGTACCCTGGCTTGAAAGCAAGGACTGGTAGCCTGTCAGCCTTATCTTCTGCCTGTTTATTCTCAGTGCAGCTTTAAGAGAATGGGGACTATTATCAGAACTGTGCCACATGTTAGGAAAAGTAACACTAATATTTGAATAAAAGCTAATATGCCATATTTCACAGAGGTTCTTAGAAAAGGCTAAAACTGAGAATGTAATTCTTACCAATAACAATGCTACGTTATATTTTAAACAATTCTGAGTGTAAATACCAATTTTCAGCACACTAGAGGCAACAAAATTCTTATTTAGATAACCAATAATGTAATTTTATAACAGTATTTTCCTAAATTACTAAGGCATAGACCCCACGATTAAGCATTCAGTCAATGAAATATTTCAGGGCATACAGCTATAATGGAAAAATGCAAAGTAATTATAGTGCTTAGGAACAGCACTCTATGAACTCACACAAACAGAGAAGCATAGAACATTAAGGTCACAATCCTACAACTAACTGCTAAAATCCCACTGACAACCTTTTGTACACTTAGATGGGAGTTCAAGACCATCAAACCATATAGGCCATACTTGCAAGTAAACTTGCACAGGATCAGGCTGTATTTAAGACTTTCTACCCAAAAGAGTACTATCTGTATATTAAACTTAAACTTATTTCTTTACACAACATTAAAAACCCCAATTCTCTTTAACTATAATAACAATACCTCTAACTGAAGCAGACCATTAAAAAGACCATCTTTAAACACATACACACCTTGTAGTAGAGCCAGAGGCAAGTCAGACCAGTTTTCTGAAACAGTATCTAGATAAGATCATTCATTAGCATACCATTTAAATTGGTGTTTAAAGCACTTACGCAATACTCCAGCTCTCATTTGTCAATTTCAGAAACCTTGGGTCTAGCACAAATTCTGACCTGGTTTATATTATTATAGCATAAATACTTGAATATCAGGTAGCACTCTGAACTAGAATATGATTATTTGCACAGGGTGAATTTTTTGAACACATACTATGCACTCAATTTCCAGCAATAGTCATTTTAGGATTAGGGAGGTGCCACGAGAAACAACCAATATTTAAAAAAATTCTTGCCGAGGTCATTACAGTACTTATTTTTGCTGTGAAACTGCCAGATTTTTTTTAAAAAATTTAGTTTTTATAGATGTGCCTTGATGGAACTGTCACTAATTGATGCATCTAGCATGTTTGTTTAATGAAATCTCTGATGAGGCCTAGGGCAGGGAAAAGAGTCAGCAGTCAGACTGCAAGAATTAAGCCACCAAAACAGAACAAAAACCACACTTAACTAACAAAAGCTGTAACAGGCTAGAAATGAACACAGAGGATCCTGACAGGGTGGCATTTTCAAATATTTTCAAACAACTCGGCAATGGTAACATACGCGTAAGATGCATGCATAACATGCAGTCTCCACACCTGAGCAACACTCTGCTAAGTTGCAACCTTGCACAGGTTATTTTCCATAATAAATGAGCCCTTGAGAAGCTCTTTTCTCCTTGGCCTGGAAACAGTAACCACATACTGTAGCTTCTCAGATCCTCCAAGGACAAGAGAGAGCTAAAGTGTAGGTAACTTATAGAGATACAGAACAACGGAAAAGAAACTAGAGGACGAAGCAGTTAGACTAGGCCTGCCAAAAGCCAACATTTATACACTGAACTGACTAAAGCTAAGCAATTTCAGACTGCACATCTTTTGCAGCCTCAAAGCAGTACTACAGAAAGGAGCATCAGCAGTCATTTTCACTAAACATAAATCAAAAAGTTGACATACTCCACAACACCTCTTATTTTTGAAAAGGGAATGTTTCCATTACCCTGGCAGGACTGATACTGAAAATATGGCTGGAATTTCCAGGTCATAAAGGCTAGAAGACAACTCAAGGACAAAGGCAAAGGGACACCTGCACTCTGTTCAAACAAGGAGCGTGGAGAGAAAAGGGGAATTATGTTGTACTTTACTCCAGCAATGGAATGATTCATCCTAGTATGTGTGCACACACTGAAATAAGCAGTAGTATTTCATGCTCCTCCATGCAGTGCTTTAACATTGGACTACAAGGTACTTCAGTTTGGGAGTAGCCTACTGCTGAGAGAGGGACTAGATATGAATGCACTCATTATTCAGGTCCTTGGTTCATCCAGTGAGTAAGTAAATGGGAAGGTCTCAAAGAATTCAAAGAATAAGAATGCAAGATGGTACAGAACCTTGTTGCATCTATCCTCCACCCTGATAGTTGTTCTTGCATCAGTCCTTGAAACTGGGAATTACCTAGCAGGGGAATAAGGGCCAGAGGAATCACTAAGCACAGGCAGAAGGTGATAAGAGGGCTTGACATAATCAGGAACTGGGTTAAAACTTTCTTCAAGGGAAGGAGATACTACAGATGTGTGAGAGACATCTGGAGGTGAAAGAGCAATCATCCCTAGAGTGCATGGAAAGTATGATCAGGGTCGGCTCAGTGCGCATGAAATAGGAGGCTCATTGGTCTGTACTGAGCCAAGATCATTGGTCCAATTCCTGTCTTCACTGACTTGCAGTGACTTTCCAGGATTTCAGACAGGTAGTTTTCTCTGCCCTTCTTGGAGTTGCCGTGTGCTCTACAACCCCTCCCCAGAAAGAAAAGGAAGCGAGACCTTTTTATTTTGAGCGAAGTGGTAATTGGAGCATCTTAAAAAGGCACAATCAAAATAACTCATGTAGCAGCCAGGATGCGGAGTTGGGGGGGGGGGGAGAAAGCGCGATGGTGACTTTCAGCAAGATGAACAGTTCTCAGGGGGAAAGGGGGTCGGGGCTATGGGGTGCCATGCAAATCCTGGCGCCCACCCCAATTACTTTGATCTCGCTTTCCCTACCTGTGTCCCATCTTGGGTCAGGGCTGGCATCAGAGAGCAGCCAGGTGGGGCTCCAGCTGAGACTCCTCCATGAGGCCTCCAGGGACACCCCCCTGAATCCCAATGCACCCCACAGCACCCCCCTGGGGAGGGGCAGAGGGCAGGCGCCAGGAGTGTATGGAGCAGGTGGGGGTGGGGAAGTAGAGTTCAGTGCAGCAATTGGGGAGGGGGGAGAAAAGATGAAAAGGCCGTTGAACTTCAGGGCTGAGAAGACCAGGCAAGGATGGCACGGTTGCCACCTGGCAAGCCCTGGCGCCCACCCCAATTACTTTGATCTCACTTCCCCTGTCTGCATCCCCATCTCCGGCCAGGGCTGGCACCAGAGATCAGCCAGGTCGGGCTCCAGCTGAGGCTTCCCATGGCCTCCGGGACCATCCTGGAGGACCACCCAAAGCACCCAATGCAACCCCTGGGGGGGGGGAAGGTAAGTGCAGAAAGCAGGTGCCACAAGTGGGTGGGGAGAGGAGAGCAGAGTCCAGTGCAGCAGTTGGCAGCGAAGGTCGCATGAGAGGGAAAGGAGAAGAGCGTGACACGGGGGGGGGGCAGAAGGAGGAGAGGCTGACAAGGGGGGCAGAAAGGAGTGACAAGGGGGGCAGAAGGAGGAGAGGGGGGGCAGAAGGGGTGGCTGGGGGGAGAAGGAGGAGAGGGGGCCTGGGGGGCAGAAAGGAGTGACAAGTGGGGCAGAAGGAGGAGGGGGGCAGAAGGGATGGCTGGGGGGAGGAGGAGGAGAGGGGGCCTGGGGGCAGAAAGGAGTGACAAGGGGGCAGAAGGAGGAGAGGGGGCCTGGGGGCAGAAGGCGTGGCTGGGGGGGGGGTGGCAGAAGGGGTGGCAGAAGGGAGGAGAGAGCGGCTGGGAGGAAGGCAACAGGGTGACGGGGAGGAAAGAGGCGGACGAGGGCCGGCCGAGGGGGCCGGGAGGCGGCCCCAAAAGCGGGGGGGGGGGGGTTTTCAAAAGTGGCCCCCCCCCCCCCCCCCCCCCTGCCCCCCGCGGGGGGGAAGCGAAGCGAAGCGAAGCGAAGCGCCCGGCCCCCCCCCCCGGACTCACCTCCGCGCCCGAGGGCGAGACCTCCATGAGGCCGGCGGCGGGAGGCGGCGGGCAGGAGGGCTCCGCTTCGGGCTGGGGCTGCGGCTCCTCCGCGCCCTCCGGCGGCGCGAAGGGCACCATGCCGCGGCTGCCGTTCGCCTCCTCCTCCGCGTCCGCGTCCGCGTCCTCGTCCTCGTCCTGGCCCAGGCGGCGGCGCGGCGGGCCGGGCCGGGGCAGCCTCTCATGCCCGTGCCCTCGGGCTGGCTCCTCGGCGCCGCCGGCCCTGCGCGCCCATCCAGGGGCTGCTGCTGCTGCTGCTGCCCGGCAGGCGGGGGCGGCTCCGAGCTACGCCGGCCCCCCGCCCTCTCCTAACATGGCGGGAGGGGAAGGGGCGGAGGGGGCGGGGCCTCGGCAGCAGCCCCCCCCCCGTTTCCCAGCGCGCGCGGGGGAGGCGGAGGAGTGACGTCAGTCGAGCAGGAGATTCCCCCGCGGGAGGGGGAGCTGCCTGGGCTGCGGGGGGGGGGAGGAGGAGGAGTCGCGCCTGCTGGGCAGGGGAGGCGTGACGTCAGCAATTGCGTGGGCCCGAAGGAGATGACGTCGGTGGCGATGACGTCGGTGCACGCCCCCTGTCTTGGATGCTTTTTTTAAATTTTTATTATTTTTTATTTTTTCTCCCCCTCCCCTCCTCCTTCCTTCCTTTATTTTGTTGTTGTTGTTGTTGTTGTTGTTGCTCTTGTTTTGTTTCTCAGCCCACCCGTCCCTGCAATATTATTTTATTTGGAAACATTTCGGTGTTCAGGCCCTGCAGGAACATCAGCAGAGGAATGACAGCCCTCGCAAGGTGCCATGTGGGTTTAAAAAAAAAAAAATGGGTTTCCCGAGTGTGGAAGGAGCCTGGGGAGAATGGGCGGGTCGCTCGCAGCTTGGATTGCAATAAGTAAAATGTATTGTGCTCGCTCGCTCTCTCTGTTTCTGCAGAGCTACTCAGTAAGGCTGCAATCCTGTCCACACGTACCTGGGAGTAAGTTCCATTTGCTATAGTAGTGATGCTCAAATTTTTTTACCACCGAGGACCATCTTTTAGAATGACAGAAGAAGTGATGTCATGACCAGAAGTGACATCGCTGTGATGCCAAAGCCTGCTGCTTTCCTGAGAAGGCAGCAACAAGTTGGGTTATAGCAGTCATTTTCCAATAGCAAAGAAAAAAAACCTATTTACAACCTTGGCGCAAGCAAAATAACCACACAGCCCTCCCCCTTTCCAGCACCCCTTCTTCCAGAGGCATATGGAAGTGCCGCGAAGGGTGGTGGGAGCAGTGGGCACTGGTTGCAATGGGGTGAAAAAGCGGCAAGCTTTTTTGCCGCCTTCTTCCTCACATTTGGAACACTCCTCAAAGGAGTGATTCCTGGGCCGAGGCAGGGCAGTAGCACTAGGGGAACAGTGACGTTGCCCTGGCAAAGCTGCAAGTCGGTTATGGTTCTGCCTCCTTCCCATATTTTCAATATGGCTGCTCTAGGTGCTTCGCAACCCCCCTGAGATTGTCTCGTGACCAGCAGTGTTATGCTGCCGAAACGCTGGGCGGGACATCCGGGTGATCGACAGCCTGCCCGTCGCGTTCCGCAGTGTTACGCCGTTTGCGTAACGTACGCAAGCAGCGTAATTGGTTACGCAAACGGCGTAACGCTCCGGAACGCAACGGGCAGGCTGTCAGTCACCCGGATGTCCCGCCCAGCGTTCCGGCAGCATAACACCGCTGCCCGTGACCCGCTGGTGGGACCCAACCCACAGCTTGGGAACCACTGTACTATAGTCTTGTACTTGGATATATAAGATCCAAGTCTTCTTATTATATGTTCAATGGGGCTTTACTTTTAGGGAAGTGTGTATATGGGATCGCAATCAAAAGCACTCTGAAGTAGCCTACTATTAATGTAAGGAGGTTGCCCAACCCAACATGGCCTATACCCAGGATGGACTTTTCCTCCAGAAATCCATCCAGTCCCCTTTTACAGGCATCAAGGCCAGATGCCATCACCACCTCCTGTGGCAAGGAGTTCCACAGCTTAATTACCTGCTGGGTAAAAAAGTCTTTGGTCTCGTTGACATCTCAGCAGTGCAATCCTGTGTATCCCATTGTGAGTCCCATTGTGCTCAATGGAATGTATTTCCAGGCAAGTCTGTTTAGAATTGCGGCCCAAAATATTTTCTTGTTAGTCTTGGACTCTTAGTTTATGCCAGCATAAGGGCGCAATCCTAACCTGGAGTTAGGCCGACACAGTTAGGCCAGCAAAGTTTGGCCGACACCACAGTCACCGTAAGGCGCATTTGGACCACTCTTGGAGTCAGGGAGGATGGCACATGTCTGTGTTCTGGCCTCTCTGGCTCCGAGAGTGGTCCAAACATACTTTATGGTGTCCCGTGATGCTCATGTTGAAACCAGTTTCCAGAATTACTCAGCAGGGTGTACTCCATGATAGCAGGGTATTAATTCAACTTGCTCTACACCAGTTATTTTCAACCAATGTGCTGTGGCTACAAATGGTGTGCTGCAGGAGTTTGGTGGAAGGTCATTCATTAGTAGTGCCATTGAGGATGTGAGCATGGTGTGCCTTGTCCAAAAACTGATGGTGCGCCTTGATCATTTTAAAAATCTTTTAAAACCTGTGTCTATCAACTTTTATGCTGTTTTTTTTTATATTTGGGCTATTCTGCTCTTTTACGTTGGTTCTTGTTTACCATTTTAACGATTATTTAAATGTTTAATTCATTTTAATTGATGTTATTTTAAAGGGTTTTAATTCTGTGAACCGCTTTGAATGATAGAAAAGCGGAATATAAATCTAATAAACAAACCAACAAACAAATACAATTTTAGCACCTTCTCACTGTGCTGTGAGATGAAAAATGTTGACAATCACTGCTCTACACCCACCAAAGCTGTTGTGCACCCTGTTTGGAGGGCAAATGGGTGGAGAATGAGGGGTATTGCACCTACTGCCCCTGACCGCTGCATAAGAACATAAGAAGAGCTCCACTGGATCAGGCCAAAGGCCCATCTAATCCAGCTTCCTGTATCTCACAGTGGTCCACCACGTGCCTCAGGGAGCTCAGTAGACAACAAGATGCTTGCATCCTGCGGCCACTCCCTTGCACCTGGCACTCTGAAGTAGCCTACTATTAATGTAAGGAGGTTGCCCAACCCAACATGGCCTATAGCCCAGGATGGACTTTTCCTCCAGAAATCCATCCAGTCCCCTTTTACAGGCATCAAGGCCAGATGCCATCACCACCTCCTGTGGCAAGGAGTTCCACAGCTTAATTACCTGCTGGGTAAAAAAGTATTTCCTTTTATCTGTTTTAACTCTCCCAACACTCAATTTCAGTGGATGCCCCCTGGTTCTGGTATTGTGAGAGAGGGAAAAGAACATCCTTCTATCGCTTGTATCCCTCCCGTGCATTATTTTGTATGTCTCAATCATGTCCCCCCTCAGGCACCATTTTTCCAGACTGACTGCATATTCTGACTGCATATTCTGTGTCATGTGAAAACAGTCCCTATACGTGAATCACCCTGCTAAAATACATATGGTTAATACTGTTGATTGATTTGGAGGGGAGTTATAATTATCATGGGGGGGCGCAATAATAATAGTAGTAGCTTCCTTTTACAATGATGTCATAATTATTACCGAGAGAGCTCAGGCAAAGCACTTTCAGCATTTAGAACATGCTGTATAATATTTAGTAATATTACTCTGCCAGCTATCTCAATCCTAGTCTGGAGTTAGGCCAGCACAGTGGGAAGGGGGATCTTAAACTGTGATTCAGGCCGGCTCTAGGAGTGGCGGGGCCCAATGCGGGGCATTCCTGTGGGCCCCCCCACATACTCCCCACAGGGACCCCCACTCACCAAGTGGGGTGCCACTTGTGCCATACACAAAATGTACCTGGAAATAGTTGGTGGTGACAGGATGACGTCACTGCCAATTGCTTCCAGGCGGCCATTTTGGGCCCTTCAGAAGCTGGGGCAGCTGAGAGGGCCCAAGGTCAAGCTGCTCTGCTGGCCCCACTGACCGACATACAGTCCTAAGAGATCCTGACTGCAGCAGCAAGCAATATGCACACTTCACTGGTGTGGGGGCCCCTCAAAGCGCGGGGCCCGTTGTGATGCCAACTATCTCAATCCTAGCCTAGAAAAAAGGCGCCTGAGGGGGGACATGATTGAGACATACAAAATTATGCATGGAAGGGATAAAGTCGATAGAGGGATATTCTTTTCCCTCCCTCAAAACACCAGAACCAGGGGGCATCCGCTAAAACTGAGGGTTGGGAGAGTTAAAACAGATAAAAGGAAGGGCAGAAGATTTAGTCGAGAGGGTTAATGCCTCCGTTTGCCCGAAGATAAGAGCTGAAGAGCTGAAGGTCGCCAGTTTGGGACAGCCGGAAGTCTCTGAGAGCGGCAGACCTCGTTAATTGTGACTGATTAACAGCTGAGCTTCGGCTGCCTTGTGTGAGGGGGAGTTGGGCCGTAGTTCAGCCGCTTCTCTGGTGGGAGCAGGGAAGCCATTTATCAGCCAGCAAGAAGACAAACGGGTGGCCAGAAAGAAGGACTAAATCCAGAAAGATCCATCTGTATGTGTGTAGTTCTTGAAAGATAGAACATTTCTGTATAAATTGTAAAAACCTTCGGGTTTCTGAATAAAGTCTGCCCATGTAAACCGCCTTGAGTTATAGTCATCAGAGAAATCTGGTGTCCTAAGAAAGGCGATATATAAATCCAAGTATTATTATTATTATTATTATTATTATTATTATTATTATTATTATTATTATTATTATTATTACTTTTTTACCCAGTGGGTAGTTAATCTGTGGAACTCTTTGCCACAGGAGGTGGTGATGGCATCTGGTCTGGATGCCTTCAAGAGGGGATTGGACGGATTTCTGGAGGAAAGGTCCATCGTGGGCTATAGGCCATGATGGATTGTGCAACCTCCTTACATTGGTGGTGGGCTACTTCAGAGTACCGGGTGCAAGGGAGTGGCAACAGGATCCAAGCATCTTGTTGTTTCATGCCTCCCTGGGGCACCTGGTGGGCCGCTGTGAGATACAGGAAGCTGGACTAGATGGGCCTTTGGCCTGATCCAGCAGGGCTCTTCTTAGGTTCTTAGGTTCTTATGACATTGGTCACATTGGCTTAAAGCCGGCCCTGCTGTGATTGCCACTAGAAGTGAAATAAGAAATGGGTATTTTTTTTTCTGCTTTGCACAGCCAAATGGAACTTGCAAGACACAACGCATACTCCAAACATAGCTAGAAGACACTGAATTGTTTCTGAGCTTTGGGGAATGGAAACCACAGACAGCTTGGTGCCAGATTTCAACACTACATAGTCAGGAACAAGCTGTGATGGAGAAAGAAGGCATGGGAGACTGAAATATAATCATAAGGATTTTGCTGTGACGGAAGGGATGGGTGAGCCCTACATTAAATTTAATTTGTGGTAGCGCTCAGCTCCGATGTTCGTTCTCACGGTCAAAGCTCATCCCTCCAGCCGGGGGCAGTTCTTGCATCTGCAGCCTAACCAAAAAGGAGCCGTGACTCTGAGACTGCCTGCCAAGTTCTCCCTGGGGGCTGTTTATATCTAGCCTGCTGCAGCTTACAGAACCACCAGCAGCCTCAGGCCGACATATGATTGTCTTGATTTCAAATTGTGTATGAGCTTTGGTTTGAGCTTTGGAGAGGCTTTGGTTGGAAAGGCGGCACGCAAAACAAATCAAAGCCCCAAACTTTAAAAATTCTGGCATAAATGGAAGACTAAAAGGCAAGCCTCACCCCATGCTGGAATAGGCTGCCCTGCCCCATATCCTGCACAGAGTTGGGGCAGGCTGCAGAGCAACCTGGGGCAAGGGGAACAGTCCCCTTACGGTACCCCATGTAACACGGCAGCGTCCCCAATGGGGCTGCTTTCATCTGTGCCACCAAAATTGGTGGTGCAAATCCACGCAGCCCAGATTGGGTCCGGGCCGCCCAAGACTGGGTTAGGATCCATCCCAAGTGCTGGATCCTGGCACCACCATCCCTCAGCGGGTGTCAGGTCCCCAGTCTCATGCTGCATTTATTTATGTATTTATTTGCTTGAAAGCAGGAAGTGAGCTCCGACTGTACTGTGGAGCTGTTCTACGCATCAGGGATGCCCGCGGAGGCGGCAGCAGGTATCCCCAACGCTTTGGGATACCGCCCCCCCACCAGGTAAAGGCAAATGTTCCTCAATGCACACAGCACCACAATCACTGTGGCATTGCCGGGCCCACCGCTCCCACAAAAGGGTTTACCGGGTCTTCAAAGTCTGAATAGGATTTTAGAGACCGCTGCACTATACAAATGGCATGCTGACTACTGTTTGTGACCTTAATAATAATAATAATAATAATAATAATAATAATAATAATAATAATACTTGTATTTATATACCGCCTTTCTTAAGATCACTATATTTCTCTAATGACTGTAACTCAAGGCAGTTTACATAGGAAGACTTTTATTCACCAACCCGAAGGTTTTTACAATTTACAGAAACTTTCTATCTTTCAAGAACAACACTCATACAGATGGATCTTTCTGGATTTAGCCTTCTTTCTTAGCCGCCTGTCTGTCTTCTGCTGGCTGATAAGAGGCTTCCCTGCTCCCACCAGAGATGCAGCTGACCAGCACACTCCTTCTCCCACGAGGCAGCTGGAACTCAGCTTTTAATCAGCCGCAGTTTGCAAGGTCTGCCGCTCACAGAGACTTCCGGTAGTCTCGAGCTCACGACCTTCGGATCTTCAGCTGTTATCTTCAGGCAAACGGAGGCATTAATCCTCTCGGCTAAATCTTCTGCCCTTAGAGCAGTGTTTCTCAAACTGTGGGTCTGGACCCACTTGGTGGGTTGCGGCCTGATGCCGGGTGGGTCGCGTAAAATTGGGAGCAGCCATCTTGGAAGCCGCAGACTCCTGCTATATTCCTTTTGTGAGTGTTAACAGTCTGAATTGCCAAGTGAAGGTTTGTTTTTCTTAATTTTGTTTTTAGTTCAGTGCTTTTTACATCATACTTTGTCCTCATCTTGCTTTCTGTCAGGGATGTTTCCCGGTTGTGCAATCGCCGCACTCCAGGAAGGCCAGTTTGCATTCCAGGAATGTCATTTGATTACGTCACAGTGACGGCACTTCCTGCTTGATGATGTCACTTCTGGCCAAGGCATTCCTTTTGGTGGGTCCTGACATGAGTGCCATTCTAAAAAGTGGTTCCTCGGTCTAAAACTGAGAACCGCTGCCTTAGAGCATTACAAAAGATGCTCACAAGTGAAATAGGGAACTGTTTTGGTCCATCATTCCTCCCCCCCCCCCAACACTTTTTGTAAAATTGGCAAGAAAGTACCAGAGCAATCTGGTACACCACATGGTTCAGGAAAAGTACTTCTCTTCCTTTCTTTTCTTTCTCCCCCCTCCTTTTTTTCTTTTTTTTTTCTTTTGCTCAAAGTCAATGATCACATCAGTAAGTCTGAGGACAGGCTGTTGTGGTGGCGGCGTTTATTTGAAAACGTTGGGAAGAACTACATGTTTCAATCAACTCCCCATACTGTACACAGTAACATAGCTACATGACTCCTATCCAGAAGAGAGCTGCATATTGTGGGCGATTGAAAATCTGCCTTCACGTAGTCACAATAATGAATGACAAGATCTGCCTTCGTAGCCAAATGTGCGGTGACTTCTTCAGAGTCTTGGAAACGCCCTTTACGGTGCCCCTTGTGCCAGCCAGACTTTGCTGGGCTAATTGTGCTTACCTACCGCCAGGCTAGGATTGTGCCCCAGGTGACATTTGAGTTTTGAGTTCAGGGATTGATGCGGCACTGAGAACAGAATTGCACAGAGTGCGTTGGGGCTCCTCTATGCCATTGCTGATCAAGGCGGTATGGCCAAATTTTAGATAGCATTCAGAGTATTTACATTCTTCTTCCCCATATGCCGAGACCAGTGGTGTCATCCAAATGATTTAGGAACAGGTACTCACTTTTGATTGGCACTTGTCAGGGTCTGCCCACCGGAAGTGATGTCATAAGCCAGAAGTGATGTCATGATTGTTGCCATGGATGTGATCATGTTTGTAATAACTTCAGCTTGTGGTTAGTGTTGATTTAACTTATATTGCTTTGCTTTCTAGAGATGTGTATATGCATATTTTGCTTCAACTGTTCCCTGGTTAAATAGCAGGGGCCAGCTTCAAGTGGGTGGGGCCAGCTCAACTTCTAGGAACCGGTACTCGCGTAGTGGTGCGTAGTGGGTGCATGACATCACTGGCCGAGACTCACCTAGGCATGCACATGGCCTGGCTTGCTTCTTCCACTCTGCCAGTGTTTGAGCAGGAACTGGGGTGTGTGAACAACTGCCAGCAGCCCTTAAAGTGATCTTGGGATTGGCAATTTGTGGATAATTATCCCCTCTCACAATTAGGGACGTGGTGGCGCAGCGAGTTAATCCGCTGTTGCTGGGCTTTCAACCGCAAGGTTGGGAGTTCGAGACTGCGTGACGGAGTGAGCTCCCGTTGCTTGTCCCAGCTCCTGCCAACCTAGCAGTTCGAAAGCACCTAAAAAATGCAAGTAGATAAATAGGAACCACTTCGGTGGGAAGGTAACAGCGTTCAGTGCGCTACGGCGTAGAGTCATGCTGGCCACATGATCGGACAAAAACGCTGGCTCTACAGGCTTTGAAACGGAGATGAGCACCGCCCCCTACAGTCGGTCACGACTAGACCATTTGGTTGTGAGGAAACCTTTACCTTTATCCCCTCTCACACACACCTTCAATGGCATTTGCCCCATCACTTGAGGCTGCATTATGGTCTGAAATAATTGCTGGCGCACTTGCCAGGTATAACCTTCCTAATAAGGGTGACTCCACCCCTTCCCTAGCCCAAGTGCGCCAATACATAGTGCAAGGGAAGTATTGTAAGTGGGGTTGGACGAGTGCAACATACCTAAGGCCACTGTGGCTGCAATCCTATACACACTTACCCGGGAGTAAGTCCCATTGAATTCAATGGGACTCAGCTGCACAGATTATAGATCAAGATACAATTTGGAATCAGGAGATATTTCCGTGACTATTACTGAACAATGAGATCTGATTGCAAATTACTGCTGGTTGATCAGAAGGCATGGGAAGAGTCTTTATTTTTATCCAAAAAGCTTATCTGAAAATTTTGACATGCCGACGCAAATTGCCCAAGTTGCACGAGAAAGGACATAACAATGTAAGGTGAGAAACAACACTGACAGCGCAATCCTAACCTGGAGTTAGGCTGCGCAGTTAGGCCAGCAAAGTTTGGCCACCCCCCAGGGCCACCATGAAGTGCGTTTGGACCACTCACAGAGTCGGGGAGGATGGCGTGCGCCTGTGTGTTGGCCTCTCTGATTTAGAGAGTGGTCCAAACGCGCTTCATGGTGGCCCTGGTGGCGGCCAAACTTTGCTGGCCTAACTACACAGCCTAGCTCCAGGTTAGGAATGTGCCTTGTGGAACTCCTTCCCACAGGATGGGGCGAGGGAGTCCGGGAGGATGGCGCACGTCTGTGTGCTGGCCTCTCTGACTCCGAGAGTGGTCCAAACATGCTTTACGGTGTCCCTTGTGCCAGCCGAACTTTGCTAGCCCATCTCCAAGTTAGGCTTGCGCCCTCAGAGATCAGCTCATAGAAGTTGGTAATGGGCAGCCCAGGACAAAAACATTATCACTGCAGCCACAGATTGTTGAACGATCAGGCTTGTCGAGGCTGTATTAGTTGCAGGAGAACAATGGCAGGTGGGCCTTTCTCTCTTGCTGGTGTGCTTCCCAGAGGCAACTGGTGGGACACTGAAGGATACAGGGAGAGGAGCCTCCGGATGGATCCTGTGATGATTCTCATGGGAGGTGGTGCATTGGTGGGGGACAACCTGCTTGTGCTCCCTTCTGTCAGGTGTATCCACCTGCCTTGGCCTCCTTCCTCTCTACTCCACCAGCTGCCTTGCTGGCCTCCCCTCCCCTCCTCCCTGCTGATACAGCTCACCTGTCACCTCCTTCAGTTGTCACCTTCTCTTTCTGCCTCTGCTGTTTTTAAGAAAGAGGTATGTGGAATGGCTCACAGAAGACGATCCAGGCACCCAGTCAGGGCATGTCTGAGCCAATACAGAAGGTCACAGGATACGGGTCAGGGAGTGGTTCAAGCAGACAGCGAGAGGAGGCCGGGACGGTGGCGCTACACCCAGGTGCCAAGGAACAGCACAAGGAGATACTGGCAGAAGCCTCTCCAGA
This sequence comes from Lerista edwardsae, assembly GCA_029204185.1. Classification (NCBI taxonomy): domain Eukaryota; kingdom Metazoa; phylum Chordata; class Lepidosauria; order Squamata; family Scincidae; genus Lerista; species Lerista edwardsae. The sequence continues at coordinate 26,906 of JAJKFI010015472.1, forward strand.
ACCTTGGATAGGTCCCAGGAGAAGACACAGCTTGACCCAACGCAGGCTGGGTGGCTACTGAGCCCTTATGTAAATTCCTAAGGCTGTCTATCCTGTTCAGGCCACGCCCCTTGCTGGAGAACGGAAAGGCTTCATTGCCCAGCACCCTGGCCTGGAGCCTGGTTCTCCATCACCCTGATGTTCTGCCCCACCAGTCACATGACCTGCAGTGGCCAATCACCTCAGGAGAATGCAAGGCGAGCCGCCTGGATAGGATTGGGCTGTTCACGTCAAGCTGCTTTGCCTTTCATGTCCCTGCAAGGTCCAGCTTGATTCATCTGTTCTTTCCCTGGGCCAGACTTCCCCAGCCCATCAGCTTTATGCTCAATGATGTCACCGGTTAATGGACATTTAATCCTTCCCTTCACATTCCAGCTTCTCGCTTTGATTTACTGTCATAGGACCCAGTACCCAGAACCTTCATTAATGCTCCATTCCAGGCATGCTTTCTTTTCCAAGAAAGCATTTAGGAAGGTTTATGCCTGTGGTTATGGCTGATACTAAACTGAATAGATCTCAAACGCACACTGAAAGCCTCATCAGTCCTTAAGAGTTTTCCCCATATCCAATTACCATTAAAAATTAATACGAGAGAGAGAAAAATCTGAAAGTTCTCCAAAGCAGGATTTAAGGGGAAGGCCAAGGAACAGTTTAGGAGCATTGTCACATATTTGCCCTTCCTCCAAGCATCTCATGAAGGACACCTGGAATTATTCTGTCTCGTACTTACAACGCACCTGTGTAGTAGGTTAAGTAGAGAGAGGGACTTGCCTAAAGCCAGTGGTTGAACTACATCAGTGGACATCAAACTTGCGACCACTGTGCCCCAGAAAACCCTCTGTTGTGGTCGTGGTGACACAGAAAGAGGATTGAATCCCAGCTACTGCTGTGTCACAAGAGGCCAGAAGACCAAGAGCGCAACCAGAAGATGGACAATTCTTAAGAGTGGAATCCTAACCTGGAATTCGGCCGGCACAGTTAGGCCAACAAAGTTTGGCCAGCACAAAGGACATATTAAAGTATGTTTGGACCACGCTTGCACTCAGAGAGGCCAGCACACAGATGTGCGCCATCCTCCCTGACTCAGAGAGTGGTCCAAACGCCACTCTCTTGTATCTGACATTCTGAGGTAAATTTCTGGGGTAAATATGAGGTAAATAAAGCAAAGCCTGGCCAGCACAAGGGACACCATAAAGCATGTTTGGACCACTCTTGAAGTCAGAGAGGCCAGCACACAGTCGTGCGCCATCCTCCCTGACTCAGAGAGTGGTCCAAAGGCACTTTACGGTGTCCCCTATGCCGGTCAATCTTTGCTGGCCTAACTCCAGGTTAGGATTGTGCCCTGAGTTCATGCAATGCTGCACCAACACCAGAAGTGTTGATCTTCTCTAGCATCCTTTAGGGCTGAGAGAGACCTGATCGGAAGCACGTCTGCCGTGTGTTTCCAGACCCAAAGTGACGGGTGGTTCATCAAAGTGATGGGGGTTCATCCTGCACGGCACAGTGGCCATGCCAAATAGAGTCTTGCTGATGACATTGAAAAACATCCTTCAAACCCTTTCCAGTGAATGGAAAAATGTCTCCAGTTACTGTTATCAGGTTATGACTAAGGTAAAGAGGTTGGTGGATAGATATTAACCAACAATTGTTCCCGAAATAGACACCCAGCAGCCTCCCGAGAAATGTTAATCAGATGAGGTTTAACTAAAGTCCTGATAACACGCGCATTGTTGCTGTTCTGGCCTTAAAAAAAGAGTCACTGAGTTTACGGAGGACAGAAATGCTTTCAGCGGACAAGAAAGGCCATCACTGCATGTTTCTTCAGGTGCCCCTAAAGCAGTGGAGCTTTTGAAGGAGGACAATTGAGATCACCTCAGTGGTTCTCGGAAACGTATCTGCTAAACCTTGTTTAATTGACTTTTTCTTTTTGATTTCACAATTTCTATTTCCAGAACAATAGCAAGGCAATTTCCATCAATCTTTATATCTTAGTCATAACTTGATCACAGACTAATCTCAGCTTCCTTCCATTCTTTTCTTCTTCTTCCTGAATAGTACTTTTAATAAAACCTTATACAAGCACCGAACATAATTAGGTGCCATCAAACTGTTCAAGAAAAGATGGCAATATCAAAACACACTATAAATGATTGCTCTTGGTGGCAAGATAGCATGGCATCAATGAATCTATATGGTATGCTCTTATATATACACACACTGTGATGAAAAATGTATTAACACAAACATGCACGCATGCGCATGAACACACACACACACACACACACACAGAGAGAGAGAGAGAGAGAGAGAGAGAGAGAGAGAGAGAGAGAGAGA
>JAJKFI010015473.1:0-15742 GCA_029204185.1 Lerista edwardsae
AGTGAGTGAGTGAGTGAGTGAGTGAGTGAGTGAGTGAGTGAGTGAGTACCAACACTTCCATCTGGAAAGCAAGGAAAGCCCCCTTCTTCCCTGGCAGTGGCACAGTCCTGGGGAGTGTGTTGCTACCTTCCCCCCTCCCCAAGAACTACTTATAACAGTTCCCAAACTCCCAGATAGTTTGGGAACTGCTGCTATACACACCTTCCTGGGAGTAAGCTCCAATAAACATAATGGGACTTATTTCGGAGTAGACATAGGATTGTGCTATGACGAAGTAAATCGCAACTTCAAAGGACCCCCAGCTCCAACATCAACCACCTTCCCTCAGAGAGGGTGTAACGCCCACCTCTGTGACACAGGCCCTTCCTAGATCACCGTGTTTATTGGATGTGGTCAAAATTACAGATAGGAGGTGCACCTACCACATTGTCAGCGGATATAGTCGTTTGGTCCCCATCTTTGTGACCAATGTCTTCGTTCTGAAGAACTTCACTGTGTTCCTCTGCACAAATGAAGAAAATAAGTTATTGACATCTCTGGAAGTCAACAAGTTGACTATACTTTACAGAGAACGTGATGGAACTAGAAACATGTTTCAGATTCTAAAAGTTTCCCACAGTTAGCCAAGCTGAACTAGTTTGGAGTTTGTTGTATTTGCGGTGGAGGCGTGAAAGAGTAATCCTTATGCATGAGTAATAGCTACCTTCTTTTAATGCTTGTCCCCCCCCCCACAAAGCCCCTGTATTTATCCCCACAGCTGTGCAGGCACTGACTACAATTATCCTCACCCTGACAGTTCTATCATCAGTGTCAGAGTGCCAGGACCAATTAGTGTTAAGAATCTTTTCGCTTGAAACTACAGAACACTCTGGATCCACTTCTCGACTCTCCTGTTACAGAAGTTTCAACAGACTTTGGCAATTCACTCGGCTTTCAAATCATTTCTGCCCCAGCCTGTGCTCTTATTCTCTTTATAGCTGACATTTCTGACAAAGCCATCAGAAGCATGTCCCCAACAATTCTCAATCGCTTTCTCTCTCCAAGCTCTTCAAACAAAAACACGATCAAGCTTGGCATACAAAATCAGGAACTGTGCCTCAGAAAATGGGCTATTTTTGAAGTTCAGAAGCCACCGTCTTTCTTGATTCGTTCCAGTCAGAAGTACCGGGAGCAATCAGCTGCACTTGTGAAGTCAGAGAAATGCGTGAACATGCTCAAGCCAAACGACAGCAGTTGTTTCTCCACTGCAGCCTGGAGCCCACAGCCAAGAGTGGATTTATGTCTTCTTTCTTGAACATTTAACTTGCTCCTCAAATTTTTACACCTCAGTATTTTTGCTGCTGCCTTTAGTGTTGGTCGTCGTTTTAATTGCCTTGATCATTTCAAGTCTGTGGAATGATGGTTACTTTGTTTCAAAAGTGTGGTTGAACTAGTGACTAAAGTGTCAATATTCTGTTTACCAATAGGAATTGTGTGTTGAACTTGTCTCAATTGGATCGGGACTGTTTGCCAGTGCACGGTGAACTGCTTTGAGTTCAGCTTCTGTGGAAAGCAGCACACGTGTTAGAAATCTAAGCTAATCTCTTTTACAAGGAGAATTTTTGCCATGACCTCGTTACGTTACCTTACCTTATACCTGAGGTTCCCGAACTGGAGTGTTGCAACACCCCAGCCTGGGAGGTTCAGCCTCTGCCCCCTTAAGGGGCAGGATGACAGCAACGACAGCAACATGATCGAGAAGACTGTGCTGTTGTCAGGAAGGGGTTTCACACCATCTCTGGCTTTCGTTCCAGCTGTTTGCTTCTGCCATACCTCTTTCTAGGGCCTGCTTTTCATGCCGAAGTTTTCACTCAAAAGGGCTGAAGACTTCCAAACTTAGGCCATAATTCTACACATATCTACTCTGACTTACTCCAAATTAAATGCAGGCAGGATTCAAATATTAGTTGCTTCCCAGCAGTAGTTCTGAGACCGGAGGGAGGGTGAAAATTCAGACTCCGGAAACAGCAGGTATGATTAAACAGAAGTTGCAATACCACGCCAGCGATCACTCCAAGTACCTTGTGAACTTCCATCTGACAAACAGATCGACACTTCGTCATTTCTGTCGTTCTCGTCTCCCACATCCGTTGAGGCATCATCCCCAGGAATGGGTATCGATTTACTGCTGGAATCGGATTGATTGGAAAAATCAGCAGGGCCTCCTCGAGGAGGAGGAACTTCAATCCCCATGAGACGATATTTTCGTCTTCTGTTTCCAATCCAAGTCTGATAATAAGAGAGAGGTATACATATAAAAATGAGACTCTATAATTCAGTTGGAAGTTTTAAAAAACAACTTAGGAAAAAAAGCTGTTCAGTTGAGGAGACCAGTCCTCTTACATATGGCAACTGGAAACAAACCCTCGTTGTTCTCCTGGCATTAAGGAATAGGAAAAGATTCTCCAGTGATACATGGAAATGTGCAGTAAACAGCTCTGCCCAGGCCCTGGCACAGGAAGCAACTAACCTCAATATTATGCCAAGTTCACTTGCTTCCTAGTAGTCTAGGTCCAATCCAAAGGTTTGGCACTGACCCTTAAAGCCTCCAATGGCTTAGAATGTGGCTATGTTAAGGACCTCCTTGTTCCACACAAACCTACCCTCTCCCTCCGATAATCAACGGAGGCTCTGCTCTCTTTATGTTCCTGCTCTCTGGACTTGGTCCATATGAGTATGCGTGCATGAGGGGAAAGCTCTTGTTAGCCAATGCCCCAGGACTCAAAACTCTCCTGGGATGCTTGTCTGGTTCTCCAACCCTTGATCTTCGAGAAGCTTTGGGGAGTGGCTTTAGGACATCATTCTGAAACTGCAATGCTCCCTGCTAGTTGTGCTCATTTTGCTTTGGGAGCTTTCCTCTCCCATTTTTGTTACTGAATATTTATTCTCTATTCATCACTCTGAACTGCTGAAACAGAAAAAAAAACAGGGCTGAAGTGCTCTAAATGCAAACCAACAGGGGATGCCTTCTCTTCTGCAAATCATCTTAATGACATGTTTTGGGTTAATCTGCATGTGGAGGCATAAAGTCCTGGGACTGCAGGTAGCCATTTCCCGGGCCTTCGTGTTCCCTACAAGGGAGGCTGTGTTTGGGACAATTTTGCTAAGAAAAAAGCCTGTGGAAGGCGGTGGGGGGGGGAGTTTCAGAAAGTTACGCATGATGAGATTAGAAAGAGAAGTTTTTCTTTCTCTCTCACAATATAGTCACATGTCATCCAATGAAACCGATGAGTGGGAGATTCAGGATAGACAAAAGAAGGGGTGTCACACAACATAGAGGGGTGGGCCTGCCACCCACAGAGGATGTGTTCTTGCCCCCCCCCACAGGTAACAAAAATTGCAGGTACAAGGGAATGCTATATAAACAGGAGCCTCCCCACCCATGCACCCATTTAATTACCTTCGTCATACTGGAGAAGCACCTGCAACATAATGTTCTCACCTGCACGCTACAGAGAGACTAACAGGAAGCAGGAACTCCTACTTTCTGCTAGTCACCCTCTATTGGGCAGGCTGATTGTGCAGGCAACCAGCAATTCCATTTAAGCAAAATAGTTAAAGAAGAACATACTGCAAGCACTTCTCCAATACAATGAAGGTAATTCAATGGGCGGGCATATCCATGTATAACTGAAAACATTTAAATGAGAGAGGAGAACAGGATGCTGAACGTATTTAGAGGCTTTCTGGCAGGGCCTCAAGATGTTTCTTTTCAGACTAGCCTTCCAGGTTCATGGTCACTCTGTGGCTTTTATGAGACTATTTCCATGCTGATTTGATTTTACAGGCTTTGCCCTTTCTTAAGAGTGCTGTTGGTTTTATATTGTATTGTGATTTTTTAAAAAAGATGTTGTAACGTTTATTGCAAATGATAGTTTTAAATGTGATTTTATGGCTCTGTAAGCTGCTTTCAAGAAAGGTGCCTTGTATCTCCTGTGGAAGCAGGCTGCTTCTTATGGTAAAATTTTCCATGCAGTTTTTAAAATGAAATATACAGCACTGCCCAAACATTTTCCTCCAGCACCAACACACACGCACTAATGATTTCAAAATGCTACATAGTCTCATCTGTTGGAAGTATCTCACATTAGAAAAATCATAAGGCTACCTTCGTATGTTCCAAGTTGTGTCCTGCAGATCCCTCCCAATATAAAAATATCACATTCAAAACCTGCTTCCTCAGCTGAAAAGCCAACAAACGCAAGCCTTTTGTTCTACTGTATGTATCAATTAAGTGTTAATTAAATTAAACTGTGCCTGGCATAAACCTACTTAGTCTTTTTTTGAAAATATATTACAGTAATGTTTAATTGAGCTCCTGAACAAACAATTTTTCTTAAAAAAAAACCATATAAGTAAAAGATCACAATTAAATAGAAATATTCTAAATCCCCCTCCCCCAAAAGTCTGGAATCTAATTTCAACTTAGTTATCAAGAGAGAAGAAAAAATGTTTTTTAGACGGTAAACCCCAGGACATGATCTTAAGCTATAGGGTGCAGGAACCCTGCTGAAATTAAGCAAACCTGGGAGTGATCCATGCCTGGGATCCACAAGGATTTCCATCATGGAAGAACTGGATATAAGTGAATAAGTACTGCCTCTTCTTCCTTATGATACTGCAGTGGTTCCCAAACTGTGGGGCTGGGACCCAATTTTAGGTGGTTTGTGAAATTGGCAGGGCAGTTTAGGTTATGTGTAAAGGTAAAGGTTTCCCCACGACCGAATGGTCTAGTCGTGACCGACAGTAGGGGGCGGTGCTCATCTCCGTTTCTAAGCCTGCAGAGCCGGCGTTTTGTCCGAGGACAAGCTTCCGTGGTCATGTGGCCGGCATGACTCCACGCCGTAGCGCACGGAACGCCGTTCCCTTCTCACCGAAGTGGTCCCTATTTATCTACTTGCACTGAGGTGCTTTCGAACTGCTAGGTTGGCAGGAGCTTGGACAAGCAACGGGAGCTCACTCCGTCACGCAGTCTCGAACTCCCAACCTTGCAGCTGAAAGCCCAGCAACAACAGATTAACTCGCTGTGCCACCACGTCCCTGATTTAGGTTATGTGTACCAAGGGTTAAACAAGCTGATACTGGGGGGGGGGTACTGCTGCCCAGGCACCATTATAACTACATCCCTTGCCCTTTTTAAAGTCAGGCAGCAGCTTCTAAAACATCTGGGAACCACTGGTCTAACCCTTTTGAAATTTTAAGGCTTTTGAGACAGCAAATTAATAATAAATGTAAATTAATAAATAAAATGTTTACTCTGCATACTTTTGAAAGAATATTTGAACTACTTTTTGTGGCAGTATAGAGGGAGGGAAAGAGGGGAAGAACAGAAAACACAGTCCTGAACATTCATCTCTTTTTTTTTAAATATTGCCAACTATTTACCATCTAACTACAGATACGTATAAAAATTTTCATATTTTCTTAACTCAAAACATTGTGGGTTTTTTTTAGTTGCCTTAGGCAACTCAAGCAACATACACTTTTAAAATTAAAAAATTGAGCAGCTGCCTTACAGTTTATGTAACCCAATACTATAGGCCAGAGCTCTTCAGAGTTCCAGACAAAGGTCTCTCCCAGACTTAAACGTGGGATACTTACCCCCTGGGACTTTTTATGTGCAGAACATAAGATCTGCCGCAGGAGTTCTGTCCCTCTCTTATGAAAAAGTATCTCAGTTCCCTTCTACCTGAAAGAAGTTTTATTGCAACTGCAACAGTTATTCCTTCTCAGTTAAAAAGGCCCCTGCTTGTTTAAAAACTTAAATGAATTCCAGCCCAACTGTCCAGCTCATGCTGCTCATCAATAAGTGTCTCACCTGAGGGATTTTACCTATAAATAGACAGGAAACAGAACAAGAGAGCTCTTCCTAATGTGGTCATTCATTATGTAACACGTGCAATCTATTTCAGGCTACCTCATGCAATTTTTAAAAAAGCTTTCATCTCAGCTATTTTTGCTCCTGCAAGCCAGAAACGAGAGGACGGAAAGTCTCTTACCCGCACGATTTCACAGTCAACATTCAGCTCTGCCGCAACTGCTTCAATCTTCTCTCTGCATACTGAGCCGAGGCTGGTCATACCCTTGTCCCAGTATTTCTTGAGGGTAGCTAAATCTCGGTCACTGAACTGCGTACGGTCCTGTAGCTGCAGAACAATCATGATTTTTTAGTATCTAAAATGGACAAGTTACTATAAGGACAGACGTTAAAAATGAAGGTGCTGTACAGACTGTTGCAAAGTTGTATACATAAAATCAATCCTCTTCATCTGAGACCTTGCTCATCTGCAAGGGGCAGAACTGCTACTTGTTATCTGCATTTTTGTCCTCATTATCCACTATGCAGAGACCTTCCAAAGGCTGCAGGGCTTTTCAGAATGGCACTTGCAACCAGCACCGATCCCTTTGAAATGGCTGGGAGAAGCATCCGCCAATCATGTTTAAGGGGGTCCATGCTAGTTGCACGTGCCATTCTGAAGATCCCTGCAGCCTCTGGAAGGCCTCTGCGGCATTCAAAGATCTTTGGGCACTTCCTGCTGCACTCTGCTGGCTTCCTAAGGGTCCCTGCTGGATTCTTCTGATGGCAGATAAAGTACACCTTGCACTTAACCCCACTGATCCCATAGGATCAATGGTTTGTTATCAGTGAATTCTCTATCCAGGAAATAACCCTAGGAAACTAACCCTAGCAGATAATGAGGACTGACTGTATTTCAAAGACCTGTTCATAACCTCACCCAACTCAATCCACTTTGCAGCATCCTTTCCAATAGTTGCCACTGACAACTGACGGCGATATTGTTGGGGCTCAACATCTGCCTCCCTCCTGGGCAGAGATGCCATCTTCAGAGATGCCATCGTACCTCAGTCTGTGCTCTCTAGGTTTTTTTATTTTATTAATTTAATTCGAGTTCATTTGCCCTCTTAATCTCCATAAATCATGTTTGGGCTGTGAACCTCTTGGGAACAGGCCCGCTAACATGTAGAAACAAAATACTGGGATTTTTTAAAAAAATCAACATAGTAAGAATTGCTACTGTAGTGAGCTGGGCTGGTTGCTCCACTGAGGGCAGGCTAAAATTTTCTTACCCAAACAAACCGCTCGGCCAATAAAACCTGCGCTTGGTTTATAGTTTTAACAACAAAATTTATTCCACAGAATAAGAGGAAAACAACTGACAAATATAGATCTGTCTCCTGGGGGGAACCCATATTGAATGGGGAAGCTTTTCAATTAGAACAGCTGTGCACTCTTACTCTATCTCTCATCCATCTTGTAAAACTTCTGCCTTGTGTGTGCATGTAAGAAAGAGAAAGTGTGATGATCCAGTGAACGATCTGATGCAAGACCACAAGGTGCATTCTAACACATATTCCTAAAGAGGAATTTCTCTCGTCACCAGTCCCTAGACACTAATCCCAAATGAGAGCCTTACATCAATTGCAGAAGATGCTCAGTACAGGCAAACTTCAGGAAGAAGAGAGGGACAGAACTGGGGAACAGATAGCAAAGTTCCCTGAAGTGCATATGTAATGCAGCAGCCTGCTTTTGAAACTGGTTCTTAGTTGCAGCAACAAGACATGCACGGTGTCTGCAAGTGTGGCTCTCCATCGATTCCCCGCCTGTAGACCTTTCCTTTTTTTCCCATGCAAAATTTACTAAAATGAATGGGGCAGTACCAAGATGAATGAACTGCACTTGGTCCCTAACCCACTGCTGGTGCCTCCAGCAGAGAGGTGGCAACTCTGCCCCCTCTGCATTCATGGTTGACATGTTTTTTCCTTGCTCATACCACAGCTGTCCCCCCACCCCAGTTTTTTTTAGTATGGTAGGATTATAGGATAACTGGAGGCAATTCCAAGCGCTCCAGCTGAGATTGTTGCCAATCATCAGAAGCTTTGACGGAAAGAAAAAAGCTCACCCTATGAACCACCTCTCTGAATGAAGAAGAGTTCACTTAGGTCCTTTGAAGCACCACTGTTTGCTCGCTCACTTCTTGCCTAGTGTTAAATTCATCAGTCATGTTATACACATTCTGAAGGACAGGTTGTCAGATGCTTTTCTGGTGAAGAGCTTCAATTAATTCAGTATAAAAGGCAGCCCTTGTGGCTAAGTAGAGGCTGCGTCTCTCTCATGCTCAAGATTACACACGGTTTCTCATGTGTGAAGGTCAACATTTGCTTCTTTTCAGCATTGCCTGACTGCCTCCTAGAAAGAGCCGTGGCTCTTGGAGGAAGAGGACAAAAGTCACAGAGCATAGGCAGAACGATCCCCCAGGCTTTTAAGGGAGTCTTAGAGTCAAGCTACAAAACTATCCCTTATTTGGCATTACATTATTTAGCTAATTGAAGCCCCCAAAATAGTGAGAAGCTCCAACATGCTTTAGGAAAAGGGAAAATGAATACTGGAGGACTGTCCTTGCAATCATTAGGAGGCAACCTCACTCCCTCTATGACTGCCTTTCAGGATGCAATCCTAACCTAGAGTTAGGCCAGGACAATTAGGCCAGCAAAGTTTGGTTGGCACAAAGGACACAGTAAATAGTGTTTGGACCACTCTCGGAGTTAGGAAGGATGGAGCATGTCTGTGTGCTGGCCTCTTTGCCTCTGGGAATGGTCCAAACATACTTTAGGGTGTCTCTTGTGCAAGCCAAACTTTGCTGGCCTAATTGTGCCAACCTAACTCCAGGTTAGGATTGTGACCTCAATTAGATACAGATGAACATCTTCCTCTTTGGAAAGCAAAAAAGGAAACTCTGTCACCTGCAGGTATACAGACCAAGGCTTAGCTAGGATGCATATTGGGGATGCCATAGAATCTGAACTTGGCTAGAGACCAGGAGGTCAACCATAGCACCCTGCTGAGTTGACTATATGTGGGTTTTAGTGGTTGCCTATCTCTGAATGCCAGACACAAGGGAATGACAATAAGACAGAGGTATCATGCTATCTTTAGTGCTTCCTGTGGCATCTGGTGGGTCACTCTGAGATACAAGAAGCTGGATTAAATGGACCCTTAGCCAGATTGAGTAGAACCTTTATGTTCTTACTAGCTTGATACCAGTGCTTCGCTAGGGCATTTAACTACTTTAAATCCATTTTGACTCCAATAAACGTTCCTTTGATTGCAGTGAACAATTAAATTTAGCACAACCATGTCAGTCAACACCTTGTAATTATGGGAAGTCATGGTTCCATCGAATGACATGACCAACACCACATTCATGTTCAGGTTGAAATTTCCTTTATTTGAAACCTTGCATTATAATCTTTAGACTTCAATAAGACAAATATTTGGGAGTTTGATTATTTAGGTTCCATGCTTAGTTTTACCCCTTGGAGGATGAATTTTCAAAAAGCTGTCTTAGCGAGCACCTTGGACCCAAGAGTAACTTCCTAGCAAAATTTCATCTTCTTCGGGCAAAGGGTTCTGTAGACACAGTGATCAGTCAGCCAGTGGTATTTTGTTTGTGTGTACACACACACACACACACACACCCCATACATATTTCAAATTGGTGAAGCTGGATACAGCACAGGCTACTCAGTCTGCCTGATCCAGCGCATGCTAGGCTTGCAGCCCAAGTGGTGTAGGCCAGATTTAGATGAGCCCGGTTGTACTCACAGACACAAGCCTGTAATAATACAATGGTTTATTCAAACAGAAATAAGGTTATATGCACTTTTCAAAAAATACATGCATTACACACAGAATCCAAAACCTAATAAAGCTAAGCTCCTCAGTTTACTTGTTCTCAATGTTCAGCTGGATCCTTCCAATTTACGTGCATACGCAAAGGGTAGCCCTTCTGCTTTTCGCACCATGGTTGTGTTGCCATCAAACCAAAGTGCAGCCATCTTGAGTCTTTTGCTTAAAGTCTCTTGTCTAAAGCTGCTAAAGTATGTAACTTTTTCTCTCTTTGCTCTCATTGTTCACTCATTTGCCCCTGCCTGTAACCTTCTCTATGCTAGCCCTCACAATAGGTAGAGAACTGGTTCAAGCCAGCAGAGGTTCCTTCCTTATCAAAATGGTCACAGCATATTCTCAAGGCCCAATTAACACAGAGCTTCTCATGTCCCAGCCCCTGCGTAGTAATTTTCCACCAAGCAGCAGCCTAGGGGCTGGAAGGATATAAAAATGATTTGGAATGGTATGTTTTTGCCTTTTTCTCTGCCTGCTGAGTGGGGCAGGGAGATTGGTCCGCCTGCGCAGGTGTAATAAAAATGATCCTCATACTCTCTCGTTTGGTTGTCTGCCTTTTTAAACGCTTTCCACTTTAAGCCAAAAATCGGCAACAGTTGATATGATGGAATAAGCAAAGTACAGCTCCTTACCTCCCAACTACTGGCGTTTTTTGAATACAGTTAAGAGTTAAGTTACTGTATTCAAAAACAGCCAGAGATTTGGACCTTCCTAAGCTTCTGGAAATGAACTCATCACCTTAGGTTATTGTCACTCACTCACTTTGACTTCTCCCAATTGGAAAATTGCAGATACAGCCAATTCCCAATTAGCATGATTCTGAAGATCCAGAACTATGTCCAGAATAAGATTCAAGATAAGGAGCTTCTTTCCCAGTCCACTAACAAGCTCTGTTCCCAGAGCTGATGCAGGATGGTTGCAGAGTTACAAGATGGAGACAGACCCAAGACAGTGGTTTTTAACCTCTCCTTCACTCACAAGGGGTTTTAAAACATTTCAACTCTGATTCAATGTTCTTCATAACTCACTTCAGAAAGGCATTTTATTCTAGGTCAAACACAAGAGAGCTATTCTGTGGTTTTTTTGTTTGTTTTTTGTAATAACTGGGGACACTTACAAATTACTTCATTCTCTTTAGAATAAAATTTGCTTGTTCAAATGGAGAGAATATGAAAACCTAGAAACTATGCCATTTGTTACGAGTACAGAGTTTACAAACAGTTTACAATGATTTTTGAACCATTTGCAATTGTAGGGATCCAGGCTATTTAGCACAACTGCAAATTAATAGTAAGATGCTTAACCAATGACACTAAATGAGGAGTCTGTTCATGGTCGTTTTTCTGCGATAGATTTAGAGTTATTGCAGAACTAAAAAAATTTATGGGTTTCTGTCACTGCATTTTCCTTTCTATATGCACCAGGCAGCCTGGATTCTATTTGCTGTAAATTAATTAAATGAGATAAAGAAAGGGCAGACGAAAACTATTTAGAGGCAGGCAGGGTATAGAGGAGAGCTTTTAATGGTTAGCAGAAATGGACTATAAATTCTAAATATGAAGGTTTTACTTTGAAACCTATCAATTAGAGCTGTTGTTCCTATTCTTTCTATTAGAGATGCTCAGTCTTTTCTTTTTTAAAGCCCTATTCTGCATTTCTAAAGGGTTGCACAATGCTATTTTTCATTTCACTGTGTTTTCCCAGTAGATTTTAATGGCATCAATTCATCAGGAGAATTTGACAAATGAAAATATACGCCCATTTCACAAAGAGGATGCTAAACAGTAGTTTTAATTTCAATTTTTTTTTTAATTACAACCATGTCATTACTCAAATTGACAATGAAAGCTGTGTATTGATATAACTATTAAGAGTCTTGTGTGGAGCAGAATGGCAGGCTACAGTATTGTAGTCAAAAGCTCTCCCCATGACCCGAGTTCGATCCTGTGGAAGTTGGGATCTCGGGTAGCTGACTCAAGGTTGACTCAGCGTTCTATCTGTGTCAGTAAAATGGGTACCCAGCTTGCTGGGGGTAAAGATGACTATGGAAGGCAATGGCAAATCACCCCATACAACCAAGTCTGCCTAGTAAATGTCACAATGTGACAACACCCACCATGACTCAGTAATGACTTGCTACTTTGCACATGGGACTACTTTACTTTTTATAACTAGCTATTAATACAAATATTAACTGAAGACTAAAGTCAACAGGTATGACTTTATCAACATGGATGGAGGTGACAATCTTTGCAGTAACTAACCACCATCCCCAACAGAGATAAGTCTAGAGTTTGACAGGGTTATCGATTAAGGGTAAATCAGAATTATTGCTGGAGAACAAAGGCACGCCTGCATGCAAGGTTGCTTGCAAAGATAGTGAGTATATGATAGTGGATAAATATATTTAACGCAGTTGCCTTCGAAGGAGCAACTCCAGGAAACCTAGAAGGATTACCTTTCAACACGGACAGGAGACAACCAAAAATGTTTGATGCCCCCCAACCATATCCATCAGAAGAGACAACTCATCTCTGAATTTGATTCACTTCTTACTCTAAAAAATACTTACTGCTCTTTTTCGGGAACACCCCGTAATCCAAGGCACAGTGAGGTTTCCTGAAATCTAGAGAAGGGAAAAAAAAGTTACCGAAGTCACACTCACAAAGCTAAATAAGCAGCTTATAATGACCAACCTGGGCTTTACAAACTCATTTGAGGAATGTAATACATTACCAAAAATTGTTCTTAAGAGCCCTTCTTCCAGGGTTTAAATTTTTCTCCTACTTGAAGGGAAATTCTGTCAAAGAAAACGCGAAGGACCAAATTCCGTCAGCACACCTCAAAGTGTAAACCATGCACTGCACATGAATTAACACATCCTAAATCCATCATGAGCACACCTGTTTTTCCATTAAAAATAGGTGTTCAATGTAACTGGATTTTGTTGTAACCAAATCCCATGAGAATTTTTTTCCCTATGCAATCCCCTAAATTTTTAAACACATAAATTTTAATTGAGGTGAAGTTTGCTTGTAACAAATTCCCATGGCTTGCTAAAAGAACATATCCACCATGAACCATTTATTTATACATATCTATTATCTTATCTAACTTGGGAAATGCCCACATTCAGTCCACAAAACAAACGTAGGTTTGTCTAAGACTAGTAGACTGAACAAATGCTTTTCTTTCAATCTTACAGTACAACTCTGACAACAGTAACATTTGCCTCTTCTGTAGCTAAAACCAAATACTGTATGCTTTCTACAACCTACCTAGAAAAAATTCAAATAAACTTACATAGCAATATTCCTCAGTGACTATAATTTATCACAAGGTCAGTATATACCAAACCCAGAACTGCCTCCCCACCCAACCTGACCACTTTTGTTCTGTGGCCTCTATCCTAAGAGTTGTAATGCATACATTAGCTCAGTGTCCTTCAACCTTGGGATTAAGCTCTCAATGGGGTTGCAAAACCTCGGTTTTGCAGCATTTTATGGGAATGAAAAAGGTTGAAAACCACTAGACTAGAGAACCACCTGGTAAAGAGGGAGACATCTAGGGTACCCCTTCACTTCCATGGTAGTAGTCACATGGAAGATATCTTGCCATTAGCCACAACAAAGCAATGAACCCCCATATTCAAAGGTAGATACTCTGAACTCCTCAGCAGCACAAAAGAGCCAAACTAAGCTTGATCCCAAAACCAAGAAATGGTTCAGGGACATTTTTTTCAGTGAACCAGAGTTCAAGCACCAAACCTAAAGCCTTTTTGCTATCTTAAACCTGAAACTGAAAAGTAGTAACTGGTTCAATGACCAAAGCCATTGACTTTCAACTGTATGGTGAATGTTTTATTTTTCAAAATACTGTTTGTAAATATCTTTAAAATAGGAACAATATTGTTTTTATTGTTCCAATTAAACAATTATTGTATTGCAAGCAAAACATGTTTGTTATTATTCTGCATAAACCACTGTTTAAACTGGAGAGTTGGAAAAAACAACCATTAACCCAAACTAAACATGAAGTTTAACATTTCAGCTCCTTGGCACCTCATGTAGGGGAAAAATGTCAGGGAGAGCTGTCTCTCCTGTTTGCCTACTGCCAGAGGCACCAAGCTGGTCACTTTTAGAGGTTGTTGTGCTTTTAGTCCAATATGGCAGGACCTTAAGCAGTTTCTTAAGTGGCTTTGAATACTCACCCAATAATTACTTCTGAGGATTTTGGGCAGCTAACTTGCCAGATCCATTATATTACTAAAGATAACCTACAACAGGTATATATCAATGAGTGAACTGAAACTATTCTGTCACATAGTAGCATTCTGTATGACATTTTGGTTCATGCCATGGTTGAAAGAGACTGTTGTGGCCCATCTCCATCCTATCACAGCAAATCTAGGCTTTCAGGTCAAGGCCACATTGAGTTATGACAAAGCAATGCCACAGCAACCTGCTACAGAAGCAAGTGTTGCTCTGACTTTGCCTTGGTAGTGAGCAGACTATCATCTTTCAACCCCACCCAAGTTCAATAATTAGATTTTATCATAACTACTATGTCAAGGCAGAAAAAAAAAAACCACTGGCATCCTCTAAGTAAAAGACATTTCAAGAACTGGCTATCCTACATCAGTTAATACAATACTTATACAATGCAATGCCTTCATAGTTTTATCAGCAATGAATGCCATCAGCAATTTGATACTCTAATCAGATTTGGTTACATTAAAATTGTCAAGATAAAATGAGCTCTGTTTCCCAGTCAATAGTTTTTTTCCCATTATCAAGCAAAAGATCACAACTGTTCTGCTTTCCAAAGAGGGAAAAATAACCCATAATTGGCCTATCAACCTTTCCCACAAAATACACCCCACACAGTTTACTCTTATTAAACAGGTCTGAACTACACTGTGAAATGCTGATTAACCAGAAAGGTTCTATAGGAGAGGGGAAAGTAGAAGGCAATAGCAAACAAGCAACATACACCCGGGTCACTTACAAGGAAAGCCTATTTTTAAATAACATTGGTACAGTTGTCCATAATAGGTGTTAGAGACCTCTAAGAGTATGTCTACTTTACACTGCAAGTTCAGAAATACATAGGCATTTCACAGGTTACAAATCTCTTACCCACACAAAACTCCTGAGACAAGGTGGGCAAAGTAGCTTTATAAAGCAGCCAAATGACTTTCAGAGTAAAAATTAATGCAACTGTAAAACGTTTTGCCTTGTCACAATCCAATGAATCTCGAAACAATTCGGCACAAATGACTAAGCCAGAAATATAAACCCATGAAAGCTCTTCATTATCAATTTAGCTGCATATGAATACGAAGCAACAGTCATTAGTTTTGAGATCATCCATGTGGACATGAAACCGTCATTCTTGAATCCAAACTGTAGTAAAAGTTCAAGCAAGAATACTCGCCACGTGCTTTCATATTTTGGAAAAAAGTTTCCTAGGGAATTACTAGTAAGAATAATCACAGAGAGATCATCTGCGGAGCTACTGAGCCTTATCTGGCAAAAGGTCCTGGAGAGGCATTATTAGCATCTCTCCAGGTCCGGCACCAACATTCAGTTGGTTTAAGTAGGATGAGATGGCCTTGCTCCACTAACCCTTTCAGGAAAGGCTGGAAGTCCAGGTTCAATACCTTTCCTGAAAGAGGTGAAGTGGAATCTGGCAAAGGCACACGGCAGGGCACGTGGAGGAACCTATGGCCTTCCTAACCCTGCCTCCACTGTCCTACAAGGCTCTGTAGCCGAATACACTGTTCTGAAGGACAGGGTAATCCAAGAAGGTAGAATGGAATAGACTACCCATTTCACTCTGGGGAGACTGATCTTTCGGGGGGGGGGGAGATGTGCAACTCAGGGCTCAGTCGTAACCAACTTTCCAGCCCCGGGGTAAGGGTAATGCAGCTCTGAGGGAAGGGAACAAACATTCCCTTGAGGAGGCCTCGTTGCTTACTGCTCCACTGCAGGATGCAGC
>JAJKFI010015474.1:0-24770 GCA_029204185.1 Lerista edwardsae
GAGAGAGAGAGAGAGAGAGAGAGAGAGAGAGAGAGAGAGAGAGAGAGCTGTGTGTCATTATCATACTGAGGGCACAATCCTAACCTGGAGTTAGGCCAGCACAGTTAGGCCAGCAATGTTTGGCCGGCACAAGGGCCACCATAAAGCGTGTTTGGACCACTCTCGGAGTCAGGGAGGATGGCACATGTCTGTGTGGTGACCTCTCTGACTCCAAGAGTGGTCCAAACAGACTTTATGGTGTCCCTTGTGCTGGCTGAACTTTGCTGGCCTAACTGTGCCAGCCGAACTCCAGGTTAGGATTGCGCTCCCAGTGGGATAACCTTGTCCTCATTGCATTTAAAAAAAAAAAACATGGGGTAACTTGCCATGCATTGCACTGAGCTCCTTGGAGCAAAGGGCGAGATAGCAATCAATCAGTCTCTGGAGGTGTTCTACGTGAGCTCGCAGAGTTGTGGGCCGCCAAAGGAGACGGTGACTGGCTGTCTTGAGCCGTTGGCAGAATTAGAACAACGAGGAGCGGGATGTGTGCGCAGGAAGGAAGACTTAATTCAATAAGAAATATTTGGCAGAATTATTCCAACATGTTTATAGTGCAGATGGGACTGTGCGAGGATGATTCACTTGCGAAGCCAGGCTCTTTGGAACAAAAAAAGATTGGTTGTCAACACTGCATGGCGAGATGGACTTCGAAGGCAGCTTGTGAACAGGGATTAGCAAGCTGCAATGGCGAGGAAATTCTCCAAGGATCACAGGATGATCCAGCCCTGCCCTGTTTGCACCCATTGCTCAGTGCACCCTAACCAGTGATGTCATTCAGGGGGAACGGACCAGAACGGGCGTTCCAGATCCTAACGGGCTCCGTGGCTGGTTCCGGGTTCCCGACAAGTGCCAATCAAAAGTGAGTTCCTGTTCCTAAATCGTTTGAATGACACCACTGACCCTAACCCACAATCTCCAGTTGATGGGGGTCCTACGCTCACTAACCTTGGGTGGTATGCCTGCTGAAGAGGCTCGGGAGCTGTCCAGCAGAACCAAAGCATGCCCAAGGGAAGGTGAACTGAAGCAAAGGAGGAGTTGCCCTCGAAGGAGTTTATGGGTAAGAAATGGCATTGCACAGCAACCGCCAGGCAGATCCCGAGCAGTTGATCATTGGCCAGGCTGCCCCGTCCTTTCCGGGAGCGTGCGTGGAGTTCTGATCTGGAGAACACCTCCATTCTGGAGTCGTCCCCCCAAGTGAGGCTCAGGTGGGCTCCATCAGTGGGTCACGAGCCACTTTCAGGTGGGTTGCGAACAGCGATGGGATCTGCAAATTGAGAAGGGCAGGACTTACGTGGGACTTACGCTGGGCGGGACTTAGGCGGGACTTCCATGTGATTGGCTGCCCGTCTGCAGCGTTCTGTGGCTGCCCTGGCCTCGGGGGGGTTGCCCCCAGTTGGCGCGCCCCACCGCTGCTCGCCCAGGCACCCGGCGCGCCCCCCACCCATCCTCCACGGTGAGCAGGAGCCCCCCCGAGGCCAGGGCAGCCACGGAACGCTGCGGACGGGCTGCCAATCATGTGTAAGTCCCGCCTAAGTCCCGCCCAGTGTTCCCCTTCTCAATTTGCAGATCCCATCGCTGGTCGCAAAGCACCTAGAGCAGCCATATTGAAAAGATGGGAAGATGGGATGTTGAAAAGGAGGGCAGTGCGGTTGTTTTGCTTGTGTCAAGGTTATATATGGGCTTTTTTTCTTTCCGATTCACTTTGCTGTTGGAAAATGGCTGAGAAATCACCCAAATGACTGCTGCCTTCTCAGGAAAGCTGCAAGCTCTGGTGTCACAATGATGGCACTTCCAGCCATGACATCACTTCCGGTGGGTCCTGGACTGATTGCCATTCTAAAAAGACGGGCCTGGTGCTGAAAGGTTTGAGAACCACTGATCTAGATCATATTTTTTTTAAAGTCTCGTAACGGTTCGAGAACCATTGCCCTAAGACCAACGCTAACAAGAAGATGTTTGCATATTCTTCATTTCAAACGAACGAGTTCCCAACTTGGGGTGACGGCAAAAGTCCACCAGGTTCATCTGTTTCTCAAAGCATTTGCTCATTTGGGAAGGAAATGTATTTGGACAATTATGGGATTCTGCATGGAACACCATGCCCAGATGCCCAGCAAATGGCCTTTTGACGATCCTGAATCACATCAGTCCAATGCTGGACCAAAAATAACTCTCTACCCTATCAAATGGACATTTTCAAAAGGGCAGCATCAATAATTCAGCTGGAAATGCTATTTTATGCTAGGATTCTGAAGAGTGAAAGGGTAGGAGGGCTACTGCAAAGTGCAGATAAATACATTGTTTTAGCCATTCTCCCATGAGGATGATTTAGATTTCAGAAATCTATTGTCCTCTTACATAGAATGTTGCCTGAAGGCAGTGATGTCATGCAGGGGGTACGCAGGGGTACGCGAGTACCGGTTTCTAGGATTACAGCTGGCCCCGCCCATTCGCCCGCCCACTCGTCGACTCCGCCCTCTGCAACGTTTGAATTTCCTGCATGTTTGAGTTGCCTGCATGTTCTCAGAGCCAGGCAGGCAGGCAGGCAGGCAGCGAGCGGAGCCTTTCCTTTCCTTGCCACTGAAAAATGAGTTGCTCTGGGGTTTTAACATGATGCCAGGCCTCCTTCACATGTTCTGGGGGTGCTGTGGAATACTGTTGCAACTGTTGGGTCAGTTGAAAATCATCTGAGGCCTCAAAAAGGGCTTTTTTCATGTCACTTCCTGCCACGACATCACTTCTGGCTTATGACGTCACTTCCGGTGGGCGGGTCCCGACACGTGCCAATCAAAAGTGAGTACCTGTTATTAAATAATTTAGATGACACCACTGCCTGAAGGTAACACCTTTTTTCACATTGGGCTTAGGTTAGTCTGTTCTTGTGTACTATCTTTATATGGCAGAATGCATGATATTTATTGACCCTCCAATCTACATTGATGTTCAAACATTTGATGAGATTTGAATTCAAGAGCTGGCTGGGCCTCACATCTCTGTATGGTAGATTTCAACTTGGGTCTTCCAATTCCTGTTCCAACCATGGGCATAGCTAAAGATGTGCAGGGGGGTGCAATTGTACCAGCCAACAAGCTTTAGGGGGGCAACTAGCTGAGACTGACACTAGTGACTAAAATGGTAAGAACCTTGAAAGGATGAATAATACCATTAAGTTACATATCATTGGAAAGGTCATTTAATGCAGAAAGGAGTGAAACAAACCAGAGTGTAATATATTTATTCCATCAAAAGCTATGGCCAAAAACCCAGAAAACAAAAATACAAATGTCATGTAAAAATTGTGGTTTGTTAAAATTGTGGATTTTAGGAATAATACTGTCATGTTACATATCATTCAATGTGGAATTTCATGAAGAATGCAATGAAACAAATTGGAATGTAATAGCTTCATTCGATCAAACCCAGAAAATGAAAATACAACTGTGACATCACTTCCTGTTGTGACATCACTTCTGGGGCATCATTTTGCCCTCTGCAGTGGGCTACACTGTCACTAGCTATGCTAGTGGTTCCAAGAATGGCACTGGCTCTTATTTGAGAGTACTTTTTCCAGCTATTTTAAAGGCTTGTTTAACCACCAGGTGTCAGTACAGCAGCATATATCACACAGAGAATATATATTTGCCCTCAAATCAACATGAGGACAGAAGACGTTGCCGTTTCCTGCATTCATTTTCACAAATAATCTAATTTTCCAAGATCCTTCGTGCAAGCCTCCTTTTTAAAACTATCTGATTTGACAAGGATGTTCATTTATTTTATTTTGCCCAACTGTGCCCAGAACTTGTGAGAAGCTCATAATCGAATTGCATTGATATTGATTGATTATGACATCGATGTTTATGACATTGATTACGACATTGCACTGATTCTGAAAAACAAAACAACACGGCTTTACTTTTTTTGTTACGCATAGCAAATTACTAGGGTTTTTTATTTGTATTTTTTGCTTTGGAGATTAGGAGTTAGGCATCCTGAAATTCAGGTCAAACTCGGAGGTTCTATCACAACCAAAAAGTGCCTAAACCCATAGGCTAATGCATCACTCTCTTGCTTTTAGACCCAATGCCAATATTTTTGCTATATTTCAAACATTTTAGCACTGGGATCCACTTTTTAGAATGACAATCTGTCTGGGAACCACCATAAGTGACATCACAGCCGGAAGTGCCGTCATTGTGATGCCAGAGCCTGCTGCTTTCCTGAGAATGCAGCAAGAAGTTGGGTTAGTTCTCAGCCATTTTCCAATAGCAAAGCAAATCAGAAAGAGGGGGAGAAGCCTATTTGGTAAAAAGTTTGAGAACCACTGTGATACAGTATATGAACAAGATTATCAAGATGTCCAGTCTTTACCACTGGATGGATTTAAAGACCAGAGCCGTATGCATCACACGCACCACAAGAGAAACTATGTTGCCTGACCTTGTCTGTAACTGTCCAGAAACCGTATGTAGCCCCGCTGTCGCCTCTCTCACGCACACATGTTCAGTGCCCGGTGCAACTGAATGTTCTTAACAGGGATGTGGTTTTATGTGTTGTTTTTCTTCTGGAAACCATCTGGCTTGCTCTCTCTGGATAAAGCTGCTCATTTCAGCTTTGCATTCATGTGCTTTTGCAGGCTGCTAATAGCTCCATCAATATTGCAAGCCTCACACTGCATTAATGATTTCTATCCAGCCCTCTCGGATTTGCCCCAGTGTTGATACTGCTAATTAACAGCTTGTAGAGATGAAGAGTGGCAGAGAACACTACAAAGGCAGTGCCTCGGCGTAGGACTTTCATCTCCGCAGCTACGGCTGGCAAGGATCCAGGCTGGGCTGAAAGGCAGACGCTTCTCCGGTAAGACACTCGGGAGGGAAGGTTTTCAAAGCGCAGTAGGGCTTGTCAAAGCTAGAACCACTGTTGGTTTGGGCCAGATTTTGTTGGTTCTCTTGCTCAACGTGTGGCCCACCCAACGGAGCATGACCCACCAGCCGTGCCCTCTCCAAAACCACCCTTTTCAGTGAAGCCTTTGGCACAATCTTCCCAGTCCAGCGTTTCTCAAACTATGAGTTGGGACCCATTTGGAGGGTCATGACCCACTATCAGGTGGGTCGTGGGTTGCTCTATTCCTTTTGTGAATGTTAACCGTTTGAATTTTCAAGTGAGTTTTTTTTTTTAAAAAAAATGTGTTTTTGGCTCAGTGCTTCTACAGAATATTTTGTCCTCCTCTTGCTTTCTGTTATTCATGGCTGTGCAGTTGCTGCAGTCCAAGAATGCCAGTTTGCATTCCAGGAGTTTCGTTGCATTACGTCCCAAGGTTGGCACTTCCTGCTTAATGATGTCACTTTAGACTATGACATCATTTCCCAGGTAATGACATCATTCCTTGGGCTTAAAAGACAGAGCAGAATGCATCAACAGAGGAAGCGTGGAGGATTGGTGGGCTGGAGCCAAGGAGGCACCTATAGGTAAAGGTAAAGGTTTCCCCACGACCGAATGGTCTAATCGTGACCGACTGTAGGGGGCGGTGCTCATCTCCGTTTCAAAGCCTGTGAGCCGGCGTTTTTGTCCGATCATGGTGGCCAGCATGATTCTACGCCGTAGCGCACGGAACGCCATTACCTTCCCACCAAAGTGGTCCCTATTTATCTACTTGCATTTTAGGTGCTTTCGAACTGCTAGGTTGGCAGGAGCTGGGACAAGCAACGGGAGCTCACTCCGTCACGCAGTCTCGAACTCCCAACCTTGCGGTTGAAAGCCCAGCAACAGCGGATTAACTCGCTGCGCCACCACGTCCATTATACCTATAGAGCCACTGCTTAAGAGGGAGGGGGAGTTGATGCATTGCCTCCAGATCCAACAAGTCTCAGGCAGCCCTGTGTAAACCAGCTCTTGGGTCAGGCATCTGGCCTCTTGTACTTGCACAGGGCCATGCATGGCAGCAATGTGACCCAGTGATTCAAGGCACCCCCCCCCCCAAACCTACACACTTCAAGTTTATTATGCTATAATTCCCACCTATTGCTCTCTGGAAGGACAAATCCTGAAGCTGAAGCTCCAATACTTTGGCCACCTCATGAGAAGAGAGGACTCTTTAGAAAAGACCCTCATGCTGGGAAAGATTGAAGGCAAAAGGAGAAGGGAGCGACAGAGGATGAGATGGCTAGATAGTGTCACCGAAGCAATGAATATGAAATTGGGCGAACTCCGGAAGATGGTGGAGGACAGGGAGGCCTGGCGTGCTGTGGTCCATGGGGTCGCGAAGAGTCGGACACGACTTAGCGACTGAACAACAATACTATAACTCACTCGTGTCCTGCATACGATGTGCAGAAGCAGCACAGAAGCAGCTACTGATCTAGTGAATTAACTGAATTAGACCAAGTGCTCAACGCATTCCCTTCTGGCATCCATACAGGAGGTGTGGACTACCGGTGGAGCTGCTGGCACAGCCGGAAGCTAAGCAGGAGAACCAGTGGTCTTGTTTTTGGATGGGAGATGGAATGTTAGGCTGTTGAGTTGCAGCTGGGATGGTGGGCAGGGAGGGGGGAAGAGGAGAGTGATGTCACATGGGGCGACTGCCTTAGCTAGCCTTGTGGATGCGCTTGTCATAGGAGCGGGGGAGGCGTAGCTTTCAGTTCAGCCTTCCTCCTGACAGCCCCACTCTAAAAGCCTGCTCCAAGACACACGTGTTCGGTCCATTTTTCTCTTGCCCTCCCAGATCAGCTCTTTTGAGAGAAGGCAGCGCAATGCCTGCTTTACTTTATGCTCTGAAGGTTACTCCCTCTGCCCCCACCTCGCCAAAAGACAGCTTGATTTTGCAGTCTCTTCTACTGTCAAAAAATATGACTAATTAAATCAGTGGGATCGGCAGCTTGTTACTCCGAACGTCTTGTTATCTGGAACTAGGTTATGTCCCATGACAAGCCACATTTGCATCAAAGTCCTTTATTTATCCAAGTAGATTCCACTGTCGTATACATAATCACAATTCTCCAAGGCTGCCTCTAAAGAGCGAACCCACTGGCAAGATCCATTTTAATGAACCCAAGAAATACACAATTCCTGGAGCTAGGACGAGGAGTTTGAATAACCTCTCCTGTATGGACGAAGACCACCTCAACGTTTAGTTTTAAAAACGGTTCCGTTGGAGATGGCATTTAAGTAATACAGCAATGAGAACTAGCATCAGACAAAAGATAGATCAGGGGCTCACAGCCAAAGGCATTGCTTCTGTTTGCAGTAAAGTTCAGACTACCAAAGTCTAACAGGCGATGGATATAGCAGACATACCTTCTTGGGGAAGCTCCCCAAGGCATCTGGTTTGCTGATCATGGTCTGAAATCAAGTCAGATACATCTGACTTGGAAGGAGTTACCAGTTTTCCTAAAATGATGTTCCTCCAGCATGTTATTTTAAAGCAGTGTTTCTCAAACTGTGTATCGGGACCCACTGGAAGCAGCCATCTTGGAAGCTGCAGACCTAACTCTCGCTATATTCCGTTTGCAAGTGTCAACAGCTTCACTTTCCAAGGGGTTTTTAAAAAATGTTTTTAGTTCAGTGTTTTTCCATAATATTTTGTCCTGATCTTGCTTTCTGTCAGGGCTGTTCCATGGTTGTGTAATTGCCGCAGTCCAAGGCTACCAGTTTGCATGCCAGGAGCGTCATTTTATGATGTCGCACAGACGGCACTTCTTCTGTGATGATGTCACGCCTATGTTAATGACATCACTTCTGGTGGGTCCTGACATGAGTGCCATTCTAAAAAGTGGGTCCCCGTCTAAAATGACTGAGAACCCGTTTCAGAGGGACAGAGAACAAAAGGTTTAGCCTTTGGGCCATCACTGAATTAAGCACTGCACCACTGAAACCCATTTCTCCCCCTCCCCATTTTTCAAGGATTAGCAATCTTGTGACACACTCGGACCGCACCTGAGAAAGGTCAGGTTTGGGAAGGCCCCCCCAGTTAGGGAAGCTGCTGAAATGGGAGCTGACTGGACTTTTGAATCCAAGGGCAAATAATTTCTCCAAAATTTTAAGGCTGGGTGGGAAGTGGACAAGACTCTCCCAGATTATGCATGCAGAATTACCGCCTTGTCAAATGGAGGGATGGCACACATATAAAGTTCCCTCAGCACAGCAGCCTGTCTAGCAACGCACCTCAGGCCACTAAGAGGCTGAGAATGACTGCTTTGTACGGTGGTTCCATTCCTGATCTGACCCAGGACATCCTTATCCTTCATAATACAATGTCCTAATAGTAAAGCACATGATGTACTGAAGCATGCTCAAGAACTGAGTAAGTACAATGGCAACAAGGCACACTGTGCAATACATGGGGAAATTTCATTAGCTGGTATACAGCCGTTGCTTTGTAGCTTAAAGTAAGCCTATGGAACAGGTCAGGAAATGTTTGGTGTATTTTTGTTCCTCCTTTCCTGTTAAAGCCCTGTCATTTCAGGGTATTTTATAGGTTCCATTGACATGAACCTATAAAGGTTCATCGAAGAGGAGCTCTTGTCAAGTTGCCCCAAACCTAGAAGGGAGGAAAGCTAGAACAAGGAGTGTTTCTTTTGCTCTCTGCTTGGGGGTATTGCGCTGGTGAGCGCATGGGGAATTGAAATCCAGACTATAAAAGAGGAGGTGAAGGCACATGTGTCTAGGGAGGTCACAGGCTGTGTTTGGGGAACCTGCAAGCTTTGACTTAGGACGAAGTCCTCCAAAGGTGCCTTCTAACAGTAGAAATATTACTGCTTTCCTCCACTTTAAGCGGCCATCAGTTCAGCTCTGAGCGTAGGAGCCGTTCCACCAAAGCCCCATTCATCTGGATGGCCAGCATTCAAACATGCCTCACTTTAGGACTGCCATTCTCTACAGGCCTGGAAGCCGCAGCCAAGGAGAAGCTTCGGCATTCTGGAGTGATAAAAAACCAGCACAGCTACACACCACACAATCCCACCATTTGATGGGAATTTATTAGGAGGGCATTCAAGAATGTGACGTCTTTCCAACGCAGTAGTGAACTTTTACAGGCCAATCATTATGAATATAAAAAGTGAAAACTTCATGTTGGAAAACAAATCACTTCACCTTTATTGAACTGCTCCAGTCTTTCAGTTCTGGTAGACATAGAAAAATATCCTTGAGTGTCACAGACCACAGGTAGCAGAGGCAGGTAGCCCTTTTACTCTGACCAATTTGACCTAAGAGATAGTGTCGTAACAAACTCAGTTTATTAAATTAAAGGATTTGCCAACTAGATCTACTGTAGTAAACTGAAGAAAAAAAAAAGTAAAACCACAAACAGTGATAATTCCTGGAATTTGTCAAGCGTGCATTCAGTGTGGATGCAGAAACAAAACAGTACGAAAAACCTCAAGGACAAACGTAGTAAGAAAAAAGTTGATGCGGCTATATAGGATAGGTACATTTCAAGAACAATCTTTAAGCAATCTGGGCAGCTTCTGAAACTATCCAAGAACCAAAATATAAAATACTCATATTTTACTTAAAATGAGAACCAAATCAAAACGTTAAGCCGTTGATAAGTTAAAAACTCTATGGCACAAATTCTCACAAAAAAGTTAAGGCAGAGACTGACATTGTATATAAAAATAGCTGAGCTGAGTGTTTCTAATGAAAGAAATAACTTTGTGTGGGAGAGAGATGTATTTTGTTAATACAAGATTATAAATATCGTTATATATACACACAGGAACAAGATCAATACAAATGGATGGGATCCATTTTTTTCCAATAAGCCAAGATCGTATGTCCTGGACTGCAGTGGAGGTACTCAAGTTAAATATCTCTCATAGTCTTCTTGCTACACACACCATTTACAAGTCAGAAAATACTGATTTTTCCACAGAGAAATTCAGTCTTAAAGTCACACGAAATTTACAAAACCTGTCAAAACTGGCCAAAAGGACATTGTTAAAGATAATTACTTGGTTGGCACCTCTGAACAGCATACCCCTTTGTTTTTCTATAAAAACCTAGATCTTTCAGAAGAAATAGATTTTCAACAGAGATTGAAGTCAAGTGTCACTATAGGAAAAAAGAACAGAGAAGCTTTACAAGGGTAACTTCTGTGCCAAGACCACGTTGGCGGGTTCATGTGGGGCTCAACCATGCAGATGCCGACTTGCACATAGCAGCTTAAACACTGAACACGCAGAAGATCATTCGCAGAAGACTTTTACAGTGTGTTCCGTTTTTACCCAGAACCGGATTTGCATGAAGCTCATTAGGAAATTATCCAGCAAAATAACTGCTTTTGGGGTGGGGTGGGGGATACAGGGAAGAGGTGAAAGGCTTCACTAAGGGAACATTCAGCAACTCAAAAGAATGGCACATTTCAGCTGCATTCTCCTCCTCTTTATGCACTGCACACAACAAAGGATGCTGGCCCCTTTGGCAGTGGAAGAGGCACATGCAGCAATGCAAGGAGCTGGAAGGAAAACAGGTTTACACAGCAGAGAACTGTCTTAACACCTTGCCCTCTTTTCTGTTCAGTTCCTTGTGTACAAGGAACACAAGTGCTGTGCACAACTGTTGGGCACAAGCGTTGAAAGCAAAATGCTGCTTTCTGCTGCCCCCTCAAAGCCTTTTAGCCTGCATGCCATATGGTATTGGAGTGGGGGGAGAGGGGCAGACCCAAGTTGCACAGGTTGTGCAACATCTGTTCAGACGGCAGAATCCCAACACCTTTACCTATATGCACACTTGTGTCTCTCCCACCCCAAGACTTTTTAGCACAAAGCATCCCCCTTGCTTTAACATAACTTGCTATAATGGAATGGAATATCCGAATTAATCACATTTGCATCTATTATCTTGTAAAGCCTACTCCAAACACTTGCACTGGCAGGAGATTCCCAGATAAAATCTTGACAACTTCTGCCATGTGCAAGTCCCATTAAAACAGGCGCAAACCACTGAACAACGTACCTATTTTCCATTGGCAGGGGACTGGAGCACACCTATTCCTCCGAATTGCACCCATGATTTCTGAGAAACTGGAGCCACAACCCCAAGCACAGCAAGATTTCAGAAGTAGCCAATACATCAGTGTTGCTGGAAAGCAAGTCCTAATCCCTTTCCTAAAAATATTTCATTCAATGGGTGTATCTTGTTTGAACCCCCCGATCAAAGTCCTGCACTCCTAACATTTTAGGGCAGAGAAAGAGCTAATTTCTTTTTCCAAGAAATTGCTGTGTGCCAATGAATTTTAACCTGGGGAATTGTTGCAGGGGATTTAAAGAGGCATTTTAAAAAACAGCCACACTTTCCCTTGGTATTGAGAAGCCAACCTGTCATACCAGTGTTTCTCAAACTGTGGGTTGGGACACTAGGTACATCGTGAACCAATTTCAGGTGGGTCACATAGCACCTAGGGCAGCCATCGCTGAAAATATGGGAAGGTGGGACCACTGAAAAGGTGTAGGGCTGTATGGTTATTTTGCTTGTGTCAAGGGTGCGAATAGGCTTTTTTCCCCCTTTCTGATTCACTTTGCTACTGGAAAACGGCTGAGAAATAACCCAAGTTATTACTGGATTCTCAGGAAAGCTGCAGGCTCTGGTGTAACAATGACATCACTCCCAGCCATGACATCACTTCCAGGTTAATGACATCACTTCCGGTGGGTCCCAGACAGATTGTCATTCTACAAAGTGGGTCCCAGTGCGAAAAAGTTTTGAGAACTACTGGGTTACACTCTTAAAGACATCCAAGTTGAATCAATTGTTACGATACTATGGTGCCCCAAAAGATAGCATGTTAAGTGTGTACCAAACCATCCATGGGAATGGCTAGACAGAAGTCCTGTGCAAGGACACACAAACCCCGTGAATTTCTGCACAACCATCTTGACTGTTCAATGATTTCTATGCCCTTTCTGATTTAAAAAAAACTAATCTTTTTAAAAGTTTGAAGTTAAAAAAAATATTTGCAGGGATATTGTGAGACACAGAGAGCTTACCAGTGAGGCCTTGGCCCATTAAGGTAGGCCTGGTCTGATGGCAGGAGCGTTTGATACAGGAGAAAGAGACCCTTCCATTTTGAATACATTTCTCTCAACTGCCATGCTAAAGGGACTGTAAGGGTTTACTTTTTCCCTGAGCAGTCTCCATCTCCCAGCTGAGAGCCACTTGTTGCAAAAAGTCACTGAAAGAGAATGTTTGAATAAGAACCGAGTTGGGTGCCACTATTAGTGTTTTGTCCATGGGCCTACGGAAACATGGGGCTGGCTCTGCGCTTAAGGTCATCCGACACTGGAATTAGCTCTAGCTACCTGCAAACAAACACTGCACAAGCTGCTCTAAGAGATAAACAGGAGATTGCTGTGGGGAAACAAGGGTGACTTATTGTTTCCACAGTAGCTTTAAGTAGAAGTGTTCGTTTTCACTGAGTAAGATCAGACCTTTACTGAAAGCCCAGGTCTTTACTGAACACTGTGGGCTTTCTTGAGTAAAACACAGTTTTCAAACACCTCTAGCTTAAAGGCACAATCCCACAGGGAACTAGCGCAACACCCATCCATTCCAGTAAGACATGTCCAGGAAGTGTTCCCAGCAAAATGTGCCCGTACAATACCCTAATACTTCACTGGCATTACGACACTTGCTCAGAAGGAGTTGCCTATTCATACCAGCCATTCGTTTTTGTCAACATATCGGGGCACCAGAAATAAACTCCCAATGAAATATTAAAACCCCCACAGTTTGAACATTCAATATAAATATTGCACGAGACAACAAAGCCCTCCCAAAAACCCAAAAGGAAAAAAAATCCATTTACTGGAAGCTATTTATTGCCAGGGCAAGGGTCACATTATAGTCTGGTGCGGGATCTCACCATGCAGAGGTAGCATGTAAGTGTTGCGTGTGTGTGTGTGCGTGTGGGGGGGGGTTGTTAAGAGTGCTGGGTTGTTTTAAAATACAGTAAAAGGTTTCATACTGAGACCTAACCAGAAAGCAAACCCCTCCACCCATAGTCAACAACATTTGTTGTTTTGTTCAAGCTATTCTTCCAATATCATCTCACAGCCTTTCAAACAGGACCCTATTTTAATGTGTAGCTCATATGAGAACATTGCCAAGGCAGATAAAAAAAGGTTACCCAATGAAGCTACGACTGTGAAAGAATACAGTGCCGACTACTACCAAAAACTGTTCAGGTACTCCAGTGGGGCTTTTGACACACCCTCTGCCCCAAATACCTAGCTTATTTAAGTCAGGTAATTAAACTTCATGCACATGGAGGACATCAAGTAGCAGGACAGGACTTTGAGTGGTCAGCTTATTCCGATGTCTTGATGGTCCAAATGGTGGATCAGGATGCACAAAGCATCTTGAGCCCAGATAGCATCTTGACGCTGACCCAAGGCAGGTCACAGCAGTAACAGTGTCACAATTCTCCTGTCAGATAGGGTGACAGACCTCCTATGTCTTCAGTTTTGGGAAGAGAAGAGGATTTCAGCAGGTTCAGCCTTTCTACGTCCACCAAGACTTTACACGATCTTTTAAAAACCCTGTCCTTCCATCTGTCTGGCTGCCTGAGGGCGCAAAGCTAACCTGGAGTTAGGCCAGCAAAGTTTAGCCAGCGCAAGGGCCACCGTAAAGCGCATTTGGACCACTGTCGGAGTCAGGGAGGATGGCACCTATCTGGGTGCTGGCCTCTCTGGTTCCTAGAGTGGTCCACACACACTTTACGGTGTCCCGTGTCCCAGACAAATTTTGCTGGCCTAACTATGCCGGCCTAAATTCAGGTTAGGACTGCGCCCTGAGAGACAAAAGCAGAGAGACGGACTTGTGCTGCAGGCTGTAGCCAGAGGCAAACTCTGGGTCTGAAAACATCAAAGACTGCTCTCGTGTAGAGGAAGGCAAAACATAACAATGGAGTTAACAGTAGTCCAACTATGAGACAAGGCCATTCTGGAAACTTCTGCTTGCCACCTCAGCAACTGATTTTTTTTTTTCTTGTGCATTCCCCTAGTTTCCAGATTCAAATTACAGTTCAGTCCTGTGTGCAGCAGCTCCTGGAAGCCTGGAAGCTCCTGGAGTCCCACCTACCCCTGCTCTAAAAAATGAGGACCAGTTCAAACATGCACACTCACCAGTTGATGACTACAAGTGCCAAGGAATAAACAGAGCTCACAGAGAGAATTAGCATATCCCCCCAATGGAATGCCAAATGCAATACTTGCTCAAAGGAGTCAGTCTGTACCTTCAAGTGCAAGTCATCAAGGAATGGGCGTGCATAGGCACCAGCCCAAGAGTGCTTGATTTAAGCCTCACAGGGTGCATTCTGAACTTGGAGTTAGGCTGGCACAGTTAGGCCAGCAAAGTTTGGCCGGCACAAGGGCCACTGTAAAGTGCGTTTAGACCACTCTTGGAGTCAGGGAGGATGGCTCAGGCCAGTAAAGTTTGGCTGGCACAAGGGACACCATAAAATATGTTTGGACCACTCTCGGAGTCTGAGAGGCCAGCACACAGATGTGCGCCATCCTCCATGACTCGGAGAGTGGTCCAAAAATACTTTACGGTGTGCCAGCCAACTCCAGGTTAGGACTGTGCCACAATCGCATACAGACCCCATCTCAGCCAGGGACATACTGGGAGGCCTTGAGCAAGCCCAGGACTTTAGCTTTTGTGTCGCACTTGTAAAACCAGCGTGAACGATTGCTTGTTCAAGGCTGCTGGGAGGATGAAAACAGTTCCTTGAGACAACAGAAGTGCTATATAGCATGAACGAGGCTGCTTGAAGTCTTCCAGGCTACATAATCCCAAGGGATGTGCCTAAGCAGTCTTCAAGCCCTCATACTGCTTTTCTAGTCGTTTCATATTGGCGGGTGGGGAAGAAAAATAGGCTAGCGATGACCTGGACATCCAGGGACCTACACTGGAGGTAGTTAAGTATAGAAAACTAAACACTTTGGGTTGAAATGTTAGCTGCGTCTCATTTCTTCGGAGACGTGATTTGCCTTGTTTTCTCCCTCGGCACCTACTCATTTGTATTCGCTTTCCTTGCCATCAGAAACCAAAGACAGCAAAAGCGACCATTAAGTGCCTTCGCGGGAAATGCAACAGTGCCTAGCTTAATGGTGCAAGTCCTCGCTCCTTCTCGACACGACAGCCATAAACAAGGAGCGCATTTGGCTGCACAAACCTAGACAAAACGGACGCAGTTCAAAACAGTGAAACAAGCCAATTTCCCCACCCACCCCTGCAAAGGCACTCTGCAGGGCAACTCGGATTTCTATTTAAAAAAAAAAAAAATCTTTCCCATGCTATGCTACGGTAAAAAAAAAAAAAGAGCCACACAAGCAGATTCTGAGCTATCTGAAAAAGAACTTTGATTCATAAACAATGTCCTGCAAGGTGGAGTTTAGCAGGCTGGAAGGAAGAACCAACATGTGTGTGACGTATTTGTGGCTCCTTGTTCTCGCACCTTTCCATTGTTTTTTCTTACCCAGAAACTTCCTGTCTGAATAGATCTAATCTGAATAGATTCCCTAATCTGAATAGATTACAAATCCGCGAGCAGGGTCCTATCACAGTTAGGTTTATGTTTGTATAGCAACCCTTTCTTTAAGGTACTTCCACTTCGTATTTCTACTATTCTGGCTTGCGACACTGTCCAAACAGCTTCTTTTCTCTCTCCCTCTGACTGTAGCCCAGAAATGCCTCCCAGTTGCCTCCGTCTCTTTTTTCTGCCATTTGTAGCCCAGTAAGAGATCCACCCGCTCCTATTCAAGACCTGTTTTTATTCCTCATAGCAAAGGCTGTGCCACTTGCCATGATTCTATGGGATAACAGACAAAGCAGACAGCGTGGCAATTAGCACAGTTTAGCTTCCTGAGAATCTCGGCTTTGTTTTTGAAAAATGCGAACTTCTAGCCCTTATTGCTGTGAAGATACGTTGGTGGAAAAGTTTGTGGTTTGTGCCAATGATGGTTGGACAATGTGTCAGTGTCGGTGCAGTTTAGCTCCTTGCCCCTTCCCGGAATTAGATACATTACTAAAAATGGCAGAATTGTGTAAAAGACATCATGCAAAAGAAAATACAGCTTCGTTAGATGCAGAATGAAACTTTCCCAGACTAGAGAGATTTTGTAGCAGCAAACACGTGACAAATTGTGGGGCTGTTCTACTGTACTTGGCTGAGTGCGTACTCTGTTCCACGCATAATGTAATAATGGTAACAATGTGCCATTTCTATCATGGTTGCATCGCCTAGATCTTCCATGCTGGACAACAGAAAGATGTAGATCAAGTATAAGGGGAAGAGCAGAAGGGTACAGTGTGGTGGCGATGGGAGGAGCAAGTGGTTTTACAAGCGATTTGCAAGGCTGCTTTAGAAATAGGATGACAGTTCTTTCATTGCCGTCTCAGTGACTGTCATTTGTGACTGCAAAACAAGAGAAAATGGGTTTGTGTGTTTTAGGTTTGTGCTCTGGTACTATGGCAACAACTCTTATTTCTCCTATACTTTCAGGGGAGAACTAAAATGTTACAGAACCGTCCATGCGTCTTTCTTGTAAGCAAAGTATGTAGCCGACATTTTCATTTTCCTATTAAAGGACACACCCAACCGCAGATCAAAACTGAGAAAGGTTAAAGAGCTCAGTATTGGCCGAAAAGGATGGAAATTGACCGTTTGCTTGCCACAGACGCAACTGTCCTGGCCACACGATGCACATTCAAAATCTCGGTCCACTCAGCGGACCCACAGAGGACTCAAATGCATCCGTGACAAAGCTATTAACAGCCTTAGCAAGCCTGAAAGGAGCTGCCAGGACTGCACTGCTGCTTGCCAGCCTGTATGCCGGAGACAATTCGTAAGTAATGTTTTTCTTTTAAGTCTGCCCTTCTTGGTGTCTGAACTGAGCAGATGTTTCAAATCTCTGCCTCTCTCAGCCCTCCTCATCCTGGGACAGATGCTCGGGACACAAAAGCAGGGAAGTGCCAGAGCTCTTCTCTCCCAACTCTTGCTTTCTCAAGCAAAGGTAGACAGGGAAGGGACGAGGCTTGGAGGATACTGCATGCATTACAACGGCATATTCCTAAACAGCCTTAAGCCATGGCTTGGTCACAGACCAAACTTACAGAAAATCCACCACGCTCAACACCACACCCTCTGGATTTGTGGACTTTACTTCAATGTGACTGCCGTGTGCCCTCAAGGTGCACTAGGGGGAGACACTGCATTAGATCTCCATGCTACTGGCTAGCTCTCCAACAACTGAGTGCTTCTAATAACAACTGAGAGCGACTTGTTTTGTTTGGGATCTGACTGCCGCCATACATAAAATAATTTATTAACAGTAATCAAGACGATGGTGGGGTTTAGCTGTCTGAAAATATTCAGGCATTAGGGAAAGGAATGGAGAAGAGATGAGATACAACCATTTGCTGCGTCATACAGGGAAACAAGCACTTCTGGAGCTGTAATCCCTGGTTTGAATCGTTATAGTGAAGCCCCAGCTTTTGCCCACTGACCTGTTCAAGCCCATAATGTCCAATGATCAGTCCACCTACCTGAGAAGGGGGGCAAGAAAAGGAGAAGGCAAAACATCATATGAAGCAGGACTGTCTGGTAAGCCAGACAAGATACTGTTGAACTACTAGCCAAGTGGCTACTTTTCTTTTGTCCTTGGTGTCCTGCTCAGATGAGGGACTTGTGACTAACGTGGTCTGTATGAAGGTACCGTGGTACGGCTGCTAGAAGCACAACGTCTTTCTCCTCAAGTAGCTTTCACATTTGTCGAGAGCAGAATTTCAGGATTAGCAGCTGCCGTTCACAGCAGCCTAGTCTGGGAGGGCCTGCCGCTCAGTGGTGGGATGCGTGCCTTGCACACCTGAAGTCCCCAATTCAGCCCAGGCATCTGCAGGTAAGGTAGGAAAAGACCTGAAATCCTGGAGAGCTGCTGCCAGCCAGTGTGGACAATACCAATCTAGGTGGGCCAACAGCCCGAGGCGGGATACAGCATTCATATGCTTCCTCACCCCCACTTCCCCGATCATATTTTAAGGGTATTGGCTAATAGAATGTATTGAGTTCAAAACATACACTTCAAGCAAACTACGCTGTGTTGTTTCCATTATCAAAAGATCACAAACTGTCCAAGGCGTTTTTCTCCGAAGACGACGACAAGCTGAATGAGGTATCATCAGGTCCTGGAGACGCATGATTGAAATCCATCTCTTCCAACTCAGGAGGTAAGTCTGCCAGTAGTGCCTGAATCGGATATGAAAGCACAAAGAATGAGAGGTTGCTACAGCCTCTGGAGGGCTGGAGTTCCATCAAGGGAGGACTTCTTTCCCATATCCTGGTCCAGATCTGGCCTGCAGTGCTCCAGCTAGAAGCCCGAGCACAGAGGTTCTCAAATGTTTCGGACTCCTAACAATGGTCACAGGGAGCCCCAGGACTTCGAAGAGCACACATGGAGAAACACTGTCTTAGAAAATCTCCTTTTGATAGAGGGAGCAAGGGCAACACCCACCACTTGGTACTCCTGTAGATAATTCCTACAATGGCTCATATTATCTCAGCCAGGTGCTGTACAGTAATCATATTAAAAGGATCAAACTCTGCCTACAAGGTTACTGTCTTGCACACACTAACTTAAAAGGAGGTACCAATGCCGTTCCTATAGGGGAGGAAAGTGCTAAGTGTTGCAGGAGCCTGGACTCAACACAACAGGGATGAGAAGGAAGGCAGCCTGAGCCATATATGGGGCAGAGGCAAGGCTCAGCCACTTGAGTGACAGAATGTCTATGCTGACAACACCTAGAGCTCTGCATCCAATAGCTAGAGGTGTTTGCAAGGTTGGATGACAGCCCAAGTCTCAGTGAACACAATGGGCTTACTTCTGAGTAGAATACACCAACGGCTTGCAAATGCCTCTACCAACAGAAATAGAATCCCCTTGTACCTCCCTCTGTACCAATATACACACTGCTTGATCTAAATGGCCCATTCAATGTTCCAATGGCCTTACAGAGCTCTGACATGCAACGTCCCCTCCTTCAGTTCAGCAGCAGCCACCAACTCAAAGTGTGCGTCTCATTAAATGTAGAGAGATGCTGTCCACTGGGAGCGTCAAACAAACACTGAGATGCCATCAGATCCGAGCCTCTATGCTTTCAAAGTCACAAAACGAGAAGGGGGAAGTATGCTTTTGTCTCTGCCCATTCCTTTGCTGGGTCTTACCTGCTGCTGTTCTTTATCGTCTGTTTTGATAGCAAGTATCAAACTTCTAGTGAAAGCCTGCAGCTCAAAATACTTCTGTTTCTGATGCTCCAATTCATTTTCAATGAATCTAACTTCCTCATTCTAAGGAGAGAAGAAGAAACTGATGGATCAATGATCAGCATTTCAGAATCACAGTGAACTGTTCCAATTGTCTAATAAGAAGAGGCAACGGCAGTTGCAGAAGTTTGGCAAACCTGAGCATATGGAAGCGCTTCAGAACAGTATCATCATGGGGGAAAAAAAACCTAAACCTTTTAGAGAAAGCCAGGACTATTTTTGACACTTTTAAAATTAGTATGACTGTTAAGCGTTCAACCGAGAAGAGGCAGCTATCAAATTCCACACCGTGATCACCCAATTGTTACATACTTCAAATTGTTTTCCTTTTCAGCCAGACCAAGCAGAACATGTCATCTCTGCTTATGGCTATCAGGAGGTTTGGGGTCCAAGCTGGGTACCACACTAAGGCTAGAAGCAGCCTACCCAGGACAGTGAGGGATTCTGGCACAGGACTTGCAACCTGTGACTAGCAAAGGATCGCTGGATTGATCAGGATAAGCCTAAGTATTGGGCACCAGCCGGCTGTCTGCTCTCACAAAGTAGGCACAGCAGCACTTTCGGGCTGCAAGGCTCTAGTTCAGGGGTCAGGGAACTTTTTTACCTTTTACCCCAAAATATATTTAGATACGCCGACATTACCCCCTTGATTTGATTTTTAATACAGGTACTTACTAAAACTACCAGTGAAAGATAGGTATCCTCTCAGGAGAGGCACTGTCCTGTCTCTCTCAATGGCGCAGCAACTAGTCGACTCTACTGAAGAAGCGGGCGGACTTGGAGGCGGGGCCCGGGGCATCACGCAGAGAAGCGTGTTGTACACAAGGGCCTGACGCGCTGCACTGCGTCAGGTCCTTGTACACTACAGTACCGTAACACACACAGCCGGGCATGCATATAGAACAGTGATGGCGAACCTTTTGGGCTTGGTGTGTCAGAAATTTGGAAAATTCGTAACTCAGCTCTGCTGGTGTGTCAACCCCCCCCCCCCCCCATGCTGATCAGAGCACGGAGACACGCTGCAGGGCTTGTCACCCAAGTTTAAAGAGAGAGATGGAGGTGCAGACAGCGGGCGCTTGGAGGAACAAATCTTGGCAGGGAATCACTTAGATTCATATGTATGCCCATTACCCCCAGGAATTTCATTTTTACCCCATTTGGGGTAATTTACCCCTGTTCCCTGACCACTGCTCTAGTTGAACCCCCTCCCTGCACTTGGGGCCTGATATGGATGCCTAAAGCCCATCCCTGGAAGTGCAAAAATGAAACTCATAAGGAATAAAAAGAGGGGGGCAGGAGAAGGAAAGAGAATGGGAAGAGACGGCCTTTTTCTTCCTTCAAATCAACCATTATGTTTTTGGTGATGCTGGATGATAAAACATCCGGCTGCATCTTGCTTCTTCCCCCTTCATCCCAACACATTTCTATATGCGTGCCATGTGATGCCCTCGCGGGTAAAAAGAGCGCACATTACACAGAACAGCTTGCATTTAGGAATATTAAGATGGTAATTATATCAGCAGAGATGAGACGATACAGAGGGTTCCCTCCATACACACTGCTGCGAGTAGAAACGAGAAATATTGCGGTGTGCTCCTTTCTGCTTCCTCTCAAGAGTGCTCAATCTGAGTCCCTCCTACCCTCTTCCTTTGAAAACTTGTGAGCTTTCCTAATGAAAGGTACGAAGGAAGACGGCACAGAGAAAAACATGCCACGAATGATTTCTGTTGCCTCGTTCGTGAGGATAACGTGCAAGTTAGAACTCCAGTGTTCTTTCCGAGCAAGTACACAGCAGATGTGCGATGGGGAAAAGAGGAGCAACGGGACCATGAAAGGACCAACTGTTAAGTTCCTCCTCATTTAATACACGAGGGGAAAAACAAAAGAACGTGTTCAGAAGAAATCTAGTTTGGCAAGGAAAATCTCTCAAGAGCATACATAATTATTTCGCTCATCTTTTTTCACGTTTACAGCCAAGTGGCTTCAGGACATCGGATCAATATTGCAAGAACAGCCAGACTGGACCAGATCAGAGGACCATCCAGCCTTCGGCTTCCCACAGTGATCGAACAGAGATCATGAGTGGGGCATGAAAGAAAGAGTTACCCTCTGCCCCTCAGCCACACATACCCAGCGGTGCACTGCCTTGGAAGCTGGAACGTCTATTTAACTAGCATGCCAAATAGCTGCAGATGCCAAATCCCCTAGCTGTATTTGTCTAATTTACTCTTAAAGCCTTTAAGAGTGTAAGCCTAACCTGGAGTTAAGGCTGGCACAGTTAGGCTGGTTAGTTAAGACACCGTTACGCATGTCTGAACCACTCTCTGAGTCAGAGAGGCCAGCATTCAGACGTGCGCCACCTCCCCGACTTCGAGAGTGGTCCAAACACGTTTTACAGTGACCAAACATTGCTGCCCTAACTGTGCCAGCCAAATTCCAGGTTAGGATTGCGCCCTAAATCTGTGAGCATCATCACATCTTGTTGCAGCAAACCACATATATTAAGTTACACTCTGCGTGATATACCACAAATATAAAGAACGTCCTGAAGGTTGGGGGTCTGATATTCACATTAAAAGGAAACATGTTTTTCTAGTTAAAATGTGGATGTATTAACTAGCTTTACACAGCCCAGTTCTGCAAGTGCATGTAAAGAGCTACTGCTCATCAGTATGTGTCCTGGTGCAAGCAAGTCAGCATCCTTTTCTTAGAATGTACTTCATGGTCTGCCTTGGGGGCATTAGAGCTTGGTACGACGGTTGAGGAAATGCTTGCACCCTGTGCACAATTGATTTACATTTCCTGATCCCAACGACAGACATGATTGCCCCTAGAGTAACAATACTTCTAGCTTGGTCCATACCACACTCACACTCACTGCCGTTCATACATTTGCCTTATAAGAAAGCACTTTCCCTTTTCTCAAGAATTGGAACAAATGACTTCCTGATTTTTTAAATGGGTAATTAAAGCTCAGATGTCATCTACTAGCCCAGGCTGTGGCTCTGTCAAGGCAAACATGCATATTTCTGCCATCACAATATGGCCAGGGAGGCTAACAGTTGACGTCAAGCACAGTGGTAAAAAAAAAATAACAATCAAGACAGACATATTCTCCGAACAAGCCATTCCGTTGGATGACATTAAGAGAAAGTCACACCTCCCTCTCCCCAACTACCCCTCCCTCTCCCCAACTACACTCATTCAGCATGGATCTTACCCTGAAGGCAGATCTTAATTATCCATGCAGTGTGCCTTTTCCAAGACATTCCACTCACTTTACAACCCAAGTGAAGTTCTGGTTACAAAATGCATCTCTTAACATTACACCAATTGATATTTGTTTGAAGGAGTTTGTGGAAAGTGAACCGCCCCCACTTCATATGTACACATGTAACCTTTGCAGATTTGGAAATGAGCGGCAGTTGTCACACTCCCAACTGCTTTGCCTTATATTGCATTGAAAGCAAATGTTGGGTTGCAATCCACAAGCTGCTGAAACTCAGCACTGCCAATCTGTCTTCAAAGAAACCCGCACTCTGCTCCTAAACATTTACTCTAGCACCATCTGCCTGAAGTTTTAGGCTATCTCCACAATTACTGATCAAACACCGCACACTCATGGCACGGTACTGACACTGTTGCTTACCTGTAACTGATGTTCTTCAAGAGTTCTTCTTCACACACATCAGAGATCTGTGCATTAACAAGCAGCATCTTGGTTTTCTGGAGCAGGTTCCCAAACATTGGGTCTGGGACCCACCAGAGCTAAAACACTGGACAAGACTCACAACCCAGTAAGTCAGTGGTTTTCAAACTGGGGGTGTCATGACACCCAAGCCTGAAAAGCCCGGCCTGTGTCCCCTTAAGGGGTGGGGTGAGGCAAATTACAGTAACGCAATTGCTACAATCGCCAGGGTCCAGGAGGGTTAAAAAAAAAGATAGTAACCCATTTCCGATTTTGACATAGCAACCAGGAAGTGGATCGCCATCTTTTTTTTTTTTTTTTTTTTTTACAGTTCTAACACAAAGGGAGCCCTGCAGAAGGGTCTGCAGGGCTCCCCAACCCTCCTGGACGCAGAAGCAGGCACTGCTAAGTACCCCCAAACCCCATTTTTTGCCAGAAGTGATGCGACTGTAGTGATCATGTAGCTACAATTCCCCCCCCCCGCAAGCACTTACAGAGGTTCTCAAATGCCCAGAGAGTGCAGTAAATGTTTGCATAGACAAAAATGCGGTCTTTGCTCTAAAGAAAAAAACCAGAGCTATTAGGAAACATGATTAACAAAACTGAGCAATGGATAGAGTGCAGGAGACAGAGGTGCAGGTGTCAATACAACGGGCAGCATGTTTAAAAGACAGTGTTTGATGTTTCTGAAAGGTAAGAGAAAGGCGGTAAAAAGAGAAGAGCAATTCTGAAACCAAGAATGCAACTATTGAGGTGTTTACAGTATCTTGATCATTTGCACTGAACTGAAGTTTCTCCAACAACTGCTGGTGGCTTGGACTAATTTCACCCTTCCTCACTTCTAAATCAGTTCTCCTTGAAAGAAGCTTGTACTTAGGCTAGCCACCATTCTAAAGGTAAAGGTAAAGGTTTCCCCACAACTGAAGGGTCTAGTCGTGACCGACTGTAGGGGGTGGTGCTCATCTCCGTTTCTAAGTCTGTAGAGCCAGCGTTTTGTCCGAGGACAAGCTTCCATGGTCATGTGGCCGGCATGACTATACGCCAAGGTGCATGGAACGCCGTTCCCTTCCCACCGAAGTGGTCCCTATTTATCTACTTGCATTTAGGTGCTTTCGAACTGCTAGGTTGGCAGAAGCTGGGACACGCAACAGTCGAAAGCCCTGCAACAGCGGATTAGCTCGCTGCGCCACCACGTCCCATAGCCACCATTCTACTTAAACACAAATATAGGTTACTTGCTTTGTAGTCCAGAAGAGAACTCATTTGATCCACTTCAGAATTACTTATCATATCACTTTCTTCATCATCTATGATTTCTATTTTCTGAAAGAAAAAAAGCAAGGAGAGCGTTTCATTTCAAATTTGAAGATTCTAAAGATTTGATTTGATTTGATAAGATTTGATTCTTATCGGAACATACAATTTCCCATTATATTTAAGAAATTTAAATCCTACCTTTCCTTTGCCAAGGCTTTCAAAGCCCAAGACGGCTTACAAGTTTCACAAATAAATACACCAACAGGTAAAACAATTAGTTTAAAAAAATGGGAGGAAAAGCAGCAAGCATTATATAGAGGCCCAGGAAACACATCACCCAAACACTTGGTGAAACAAAAGTTTGTTTTTCAAACAAAAAAGCCTGTGTGTGTGTGTGTCTGTGTGTGTGTGTGTGTGTGTGAGTGAGTGAGTGAGTGAGTGAGTGAGTGAGTGAGTGAGTGAGTGAGT